>APFE030291166.1:16458-32527 GCA_000404065.3 Pinus taeda | reverse complement strand
CTTCCACTTTGTAATGATTCGAAAAACTCCCCAACTCTTGGTCATTTTATTTCCTCATGGCATAGTCTATTTATTGTATGCAAACCATTTGCAAAGGGTTGGCTTGTAATTTCTGGGAGACTATGGGAGAGAAACTCAGTTCTTCATCGTATATTTTGACAGAGGATTAATGAAAGACAGTGGCTCTGTTTCATGAGATTCATGTGGTTGCGAGTGTAGAAAATGTGTTCTCTTTTTGTTTCATATGTATTTCGTTATGTTTCACAATTCATTCATATTCATTTTCAGTGAAATTTTCTAAGTAAGACAAGGTAGAATTAATGTTTATTGCTCTGCCTGTGGGAAGGTTTCACGTTCAGTGTTCTTCTTCTATTGAAAAGGATTCATGTGTTTATGCCCTTTTCACCCTCCCAAGCAATCTTTCCATTTCGCATTATTTCAAAACTAATTTCTAGACTTTCCACCTGTCTTGCCTCATGAAGTAATCTGTGCCTTTGTGTTAAATTCTCTGCTCATTACTGTTCGTTGGTCCCATACCATCCCAGAAACTCAGTCATTTATAAAAATTGCTTCTTGTTTCCATATCTATTTACTAGCCTAAAATCAACATTCATTGTAAGTCATCTCAGACCATATTGTTTATCTATTCACTGAGTGTGACCCGGAGAGAGCCCTCTCCTGTTCTGGTAGGGCTAGCTACCAGACTGAGCGTGGTTTGCGGTTACCCTGAATTTTGCCTTCCTTCAGCCTAGGGCAGATTTAGGTGCTAACAGGACATACCCTCTTTACATTTTTTAATTTTTTTTATTTTTTGAATATGGAAAACATTTACAGAAATCAAAGGTATGTACATATTATAGTTTTGGTCTCAGTCATTCAAAAATTATGACTCCTATTGGTATAGGAACATAACAAACCCAATACGCAAGGATCTCTTCTTCGGTTTGAATCACAAGTATGTATGTTTCCCAACTTGGTACTCCTTGAACAACCTATTCTGATCTACATAGCTCTTATGCCTATCCTATGCTGCTTTCAAATTCTTCTTGATTACCTGGATTTCCCACTCCATGTCTGCCAACATGTCCAGTCAAATCAACACCCTATTAACTGGATCACTCCAACTGATGGGAGTATTACAACTCTGCCCATATAATGCCTCAAACGAACTCATCTTCAAAGATTCCTAATACCCATTGTTGTAGGCGAACTCTACCAATGGAAGATACTCTTCCCATTTTCATTGATGATGCATCACGTAAATCCTCAACATGTCCTCAAATATCTTGTTGACCCTCTTTGTCTGTCCATATGTCTATGTATGGTAAATTTTACTAAAGGCCAACTCTGTGCTGAAACCTGCAAAGAACTCCTTCCAAAACTTGGAAGTGAACTTGGCATCCCTATATGACACAATCTTCTTTTGAACTCCATGCAATCTGACCACGTCTCTAATTAATACCTGTGCTACATCGCTGGCTGAGAATGTAGACTTCACTGGAACGAAGTGTGCAACTTTTGTGAACTTGTCCACAATAACCATGATGGAATTGTGTTGTTTCACTGTCCTCGGAAACTTGTGATAAATTCCACGGAAATGACCTCCCATTTCCACTCTGGAATTGTAATTGGTTGTCGCAGTCCACCTAGATGTTTACACTCTGCCTTCACCTACTAAAAATCTAAACAACTAGCCACAAACTTTGTTACATCCTTCTTTAAATTTGGGCAATAATGGAATTTCTTCACTATTGTCAGCATCTTCTGACAGCCTGGGTGCCCTAAATATGGTTTCGCATGAAACTCACTCGAGATCACCTTCTTGGGCTCACTACTATCTAGCACATATATCCTGTCTCTAAATCTGATCAATCCATCTGTCATGAGATAATATTCCACATCATGTGCACCTGCATCTGTACCTATACCTACACCACTACATGTACTTGTACTCTGCTACAACCTATGCACAATATCCATATACCTGACATCCTGTTGACCTGCTTGCAAGATCTTATCCTATAAGTTTGTCTCATAGGAACTCATAGCTGCTATATGATTTACCTGTATTCGCCATCTAAGAGAATCTTCGACCTTGTTCTCCTTTCCTTTGATGTATCTAATCTCAAAATCAAACTCACTGATCGTGGCCATCAATCTAGCTTGCTTGGAATTCAGATTCGATTGGTCAAATAGATACCTCAATCCACTGTGATCACTCATTAATACAAACCTCCTGCCAAGAAGATAGTGCCTCCACATCTTCAATGCATGTGTCATC
Source organism: Pinus taeda (assembly GCA_000404065.3). NCBI lineage: Eukaryota > Viridiplantae > Streptophyta > Pinopsida > Pinales > Pinaceae > Pinus > Pinus taeda. The sequence goes on along the minus strand of APFE030291166.1, from coordinate 30,246 downwards.
GATGCTAACTCAAGATCTTGTGTCATGTAGTTTTGCTCGTACTCATTCAATTTTCATGACTCATAACACACTACCTATCCTTCATGCATAAGGACTCCACCAAGTCCTATCTTACAAGAATTTGTGCATACCACAAACTCTTTGTCCAGATCTGTGATCTTTAACACTGGAGCTTGTGTAAAAAACTGGTTAAGCTGCTCAAAAAATGCCTCACACTCCTTTGTCCATTCAAACTTCTTACCTTTCCTCTGCAATGATGTAATATGATAAGAAATATGTGAGAAGTTTCTGATGAACCTCCAGTAGTAACTTTCTAACCCCATGAAATATCGCACCTCATCCACACTCCTGGAAGTTTCCCAGTCCATAATAACCCTTATCTTTTCTGGATCTACTGCTATGTGATCCTTGGAAAAAACATGTCCCAAGCGTTGCCCCTATCTTTGAAAGAAGCTGCATTTTTTAAGCTTGGGATACAACTGATGCTCTCTTAGCAATATCAAAACTGTTGATAAATGCTCAGCATGCTCTTCTTCATTCTTGGAGTATATGAAGATGTCATCAATGAATACGATAACAAACTTGTCCAAATAAGGACACAACACACTATTCATCAAACAAATAAATTTAGTTTGTGCATTAGTCAAACCGAATGGAACTACAACAAACTCATAATGCCCATACCTGGTCCAGAAAGTTGTCTTGTAAATGTCCTCTTCCTTGATGTGTACTTGATGGTATCCTGATCTCAAGTCAATCTTCAAGAACACTTCTGCTCCCTTCAGCTGATCAAACAAGTCATCAATCATCAGCAATGGATAACTGTTCTTGATGGTCACTTTGTTCAGTTGTCTATAGTCAATGCATAATCTGAGAGTATCATCCTTCTTTTTCACAAACAATACCGATGCGCCCCAAGGTGATACACTTGGCCTAATGTATCCCTTGTCAAGCATCTCTTTTAGCTAAAAATTTAACTCTACAAACTCAAGTGTTCTCATCTTGTAGAGTGCTTTCAATGTTGGTGCTTCCCCTGGGACCAACTCAATAGAAAAGTCTACTTCCCTGTGAGGTGGAAAATCTGAAATCTCCTTGCCTTTATGCACTGCAAATAACACACACTCTTTCCTACAACTTCGCTTTGCCTACATAGTTGTCACCATCCTAACTGGTGTGGATTTATTATTTCCCTATAAGACTCTTGGTTCTCCATTATCATCCAAGCACCCAATGGTTTTATCATAACAATCCACCTTGGTCTTATGAAGGTACAACCAATCTATTCCCAACAACATATTGTACGATCCCAATGGTAGTACATTCAAATGTGTTGCAGTAGGCATACCATTCAAATCAAATGCACAAGCTCTTACCCAATGACGAAATTGCTTCTTTATACTTGTATCCAACTGCACTAACCAGGACTCTGTGTGCACTTATTTATTCAAACACACTTATCTAACAAGTCAAGACTAACATAACTATAATAAGATCCAGAGTCAATCAAAATAGAAACAACTTGATCACAAAGTTTACCATCCATCTCAATGATAGGTGTTTGATGGTCTGCCTTCCTCTTATCTAGTGCTACATAGACATGAGGAACGATCCGACCAACATCCCCAATAGTTTTCGCCTCATGTGCACTATATATTTGAGGCCTACCACCCTGATTTTGTCAACAATCTCTCTTAAGATGTTCCTTACCACGTCCAACACTCCAACCGTCCAGTACCATCACCTCTATGTTGTTGTTGTGACCCATGTCCCTATCTAGTTGCATTGAAATTCTTTTGTGGTGCCATGCTTTCTTTCTCTTCTTCATTCTGAGGTCTTGCTCCTTTTGGTTTCCATTTACCTTTACCTTTATCTTTCCCTTTCCATCCTTGTTGAGATTCATTCTTACACTTCGACCACTCATAGAAATGCTTCAATTTCCCAATAACTTCATTAAGTGACCGAGGCTCATCATAATCAAACTGATCTCTAAATGCTAATGGAAAACCACTAAAAAATCGTTGAAATTTAGCCTTCTCTTCTTTAAGATACAGTACATACCTCAATAGCTCCACTAACTCGGTCGTATACTCATCATCTATCATCAATCCTATCATTAGTTCATAGGATTCTTTGGCCTTACTGTCATAGTACCTTTCTGACAAGTACTTCTTGCTCAAAAGCCTCTTAAACTCATGCCAACTCAGGTCCTCTGTCCTGATGTCTCTGACCCGCTTCACATCTTCCCACCAGATATCTGCTTTACCTCTTAGGCTGAAGATAGTTACTTTCACCTTCATATTATCTATGTAATTATGCAACTCAAAGAACTTCTTCATACCAAGTATCCAAGCCTCTGCATCTTCCAGCTTCTTCAAGTCTGCCCCAAATGTAGGTGGCTTTGATTTCTTAAATTCATCTAGCAAGTATCCCATATCACACCTCCTGTAAGGATTATAATGATGACGATCATAATACCTATCAAAATCAGAACTAGAGTAGTACATGTGTCCATCACCTCTCCTATCTGAAGTATCCAACAATCTTCCATCTCTAACCGTGTCATCTTTATCCGACCTGTGACCACCATGAGACTACTGCCATATGCCCAATTAGTTTTTTCCTCCTGTCCATGGTTGATCCGAAGTGGCCCCCGTCACTAAAATTCTGACAAACTTTGAAGGAGTATTTCATTAACCTCTACTTGTTTCTCTTGTTTCTACATGATTTTGTCATTGTCTGCCTTACAACTCCTTATGTATTCCTTCAAGATTATCAATGTGTCAGCTAAATCAAAAGAGTGACCAACACCACGTTTCTCATTAGATTCATAAGGAGAATATTTGTAGTTTACCATCTTGCTAGTAATTTTTTATCTCTTTCTTGCAAGGCATACGATGTCAGCTAAACAAAATCTCAATAAACCAGCGTACCTTAGTAAAATTCAAGGAGGATATCCCATCTACAAAATCATCCAAATCAAAGTAATACATGTACAAACATAATCATGACAACATATATACATATAATACATAAGTACATAACCATATAACCGTTATTCTAGCTAGAGTCTAGTCATCAATGCATGACCAAATCAACTACACATAGCATGACAACAACAACCATACCAATGTACACTGACAATACACAAGCATAAACACCATGTAACCAATCATACACTCATGATGACACACTTCACAACAATGCCATCCTCTTTCACATGGAGAAATCACTACAACCATGATCGACACCATGCATATGCAACAAGCACATATAGACTACAATAATGATTAACACACGTGCAATCAACATGAAATCATGACCAACACACACCACCTATAAAGTCCAAGGGGTGAATCATGCTATGATACCACTCTGTAACACCCTCATCCCACATCTACCAAAGTAACTGGCCAACTGGGGTAGATATGTGATGAGAGGCCACTATAATGGGATTAAACCTCCTAGGTGACCTTAAGGAAGCATAATCAACATAAACACACCACACAAACCTTCCAAGTCAACAATATAACTTCAAGGAGCCAATCCAACCACTCAGGTAACTAGCCCCTGAGACGAACTGAAGTTTTAGACCATTAAAATCTTGGACACTCCCTTGATATGGACAAGCATGCGTCCAGGAGGCCCCAAGTGCTCCCACAGCATGGGTATGCATGCATCCAGGGACTTTTCTTCCCAGTGTTGTGCCTGCGCCTCTGAGATTTGAGCCAGTTTGCCAGGTCGAGAGCCTAGGTCACTGCCCTGTTAATTTTTCATAGGGATACATGTTATTTTCTTTGATAATTGCATTTATTCATTAATACATTAAGTTCACCCCATATCATCATTACATTATTTAGATCTACACAAGTATTCATTAGCTTATGCAATTATATAGAAAGAACAACATCATCATCATCAATGCAGTGGAACATAAAGGAATAATTGAAGAAAATGATGCACACATAGAGACACCAGGAATTGTCCGAGACCAGAGCAAAACCCACTATGGAAAAAACCCTTACAAATCTTCTTCTTCTTAGATCATCATCAAATGATTTAGAAAAAGAGAGTACAATGGTCCATAACTTTATCTATGCAACAAAACGACTATGATATCCATGAAAGATATCTAATCATGCTTATAATCAAAACCCTTATTCTAATGGATGTAATGTGTTGTCACTGACTGTAGTCAACTATTGGATACTGCTGAACACTGCTATTACTGAGCGGAGTTTTTGGAATACTGAAATCTCATCTTTGAGTCTTGGGCGCAAGGAGGAGGAGTTGTGCAAGTGTCTATAACAATCATGGACGCTCTCTATGAACTATATGCCAAAGTCTATGGTAGCTTGGACGCTCCCTAGACCATTTTGTGCATGCGTCCGGGCACCAAATCACCAGATCTGCTCCAAACCCCCAGATGCTCTCTTCCATTTATTGTGTGTGCATCCAAGACAACCTGAACACTCTCATGACCACTCTATGCAAGCGTCCAGGGAACGATACCTCCAGATATGCCTCTGAAACCATAGACACTCCCATAGGCTTCTGTGCCAGTGTCTAGGGCTCTCTAGACGTCATATTGACCAATGTATGCTAGTTTCTAGGGACTAAAGTTCCCATTTTAGTGCCAACGTCCAGGAATCAGAAACCCTAGATCAATGTGAGCTTCATCCTTGAGATTTCAAACCCTTGCATGAAATTTCCTCCGACAGACCTGTGTGAACCAAGACAATAAGAGAAGAGAAGATGTCTTGAAAATGTGTCCAAATGAGCTTGAGGTCTCTTCTATTTATAGGCTTTCATGAGGGTCCACTTGGGGTTGATGTCGACCTATCCAATTTAACATGTGCTTAGGGCCGACCTAACCCAATATACATGAGTGAATAAATAAATTCAAAATCAACTTTTGCTTGTCCAAATAAGGTGATCTTTAGATCAATTTTGGTCCTCTCAAAAATAGGAATCTAATGAAATCATCATCTCAGTCATTTGAGCTGTCCAAGGTGGAATTTGACCGCATTTGCAAAAATTAACACTCCCTCTCAACTAGGGAGAATTCCACCTATCAATAGTCGTCCATTGATCAATATGCCATTCTGGTATCTTCACGTATCATCACTAATCATATCTGTCATGTAGTCATCATGCCATGACCACCTCAAGGATCTCAACATCACAAATCATCAATGTACATTTCAATATATACCTTTCTTATTCCTGCTTATCTCTTGATTGTTCCTACTTGTATGTTGAACATTATCAAATCTAGAAGAAGAAGAATTTGTTACTGGAGGGGAGCTTAAGCTACCAACCTCTATCCATCAGGCTGCTACCTAAAATCTCTGCCAGCAAGCTATTACTCGGATCATCATCAATCGTTATAAGAAAGCATATCATCAAGGAGCACATCTAAACTTGGAACCACATTAGGGAACACATCTCGACCCGGAATCTTATGGGGGAGCTATACATCTACAACCCCATATCGAGACATAGGATATCCAAACACATAGGCGAGCACATCTCAAACCTAGGACCTCATTAGGGAGCTCAATCTCAACCTGGAATCGAATAGGATTATATCAACCCATCCTATTGCCTATTGATCTTCCCATTGATGACCCTGAATCATCATGTGGCAAAACACTTGCATCATAATTGGCTTGGGTTTTACACCCCAAGTGCACTCTCAACTCATTGGCCAAACGAGGAGTCGTGTTCCCGACAAGCCCTTCTTGTGGGTATGATGCCAACTGGGGTATACTCTGCAAAGAATAGAGAAGGGAGCATCATTCTCCGACCATATCAAGATAGGGGAGCAACATATTCAACCCTATGGGTAATAGATAGGGGTCATACACTATTTTTCAGAGTTCCCTCAACCCAAGGATCCCTCCATATCAATTCCTCACCCTGGGAGCTCAGTCAGGGAGGAAGAGTTGGCTCAATGTCCTCGATCACAATTGCTCTCATCATACTCAAATATAATATCAGCTTGTCTCATTAGCAGGTGTTTCCTTTTCATACAAGACATCAAATCAAATATCATGTCAGAACATCAATAATCATATAAATCACAAAAGGATACCATAATAATCCTCCCTCTCAAGGAGGTTCCAACTACAAGCCTGAGCTTGTTTTGAACAGTTTCCCTGTCTCAATATATGACAGTAACTCTACCCCAACTATAAATATGGGACTTTCTTCCAATCGGATCTCACTCTATGTCATCAAAATCTATCCATGTCATATCCAGATCATGCTCAAACAACACCCTAAGGAGCTTCTTCATCCTGCCTCACAGCTAGCCATGCTAGCAACACCGTACTCAGCCTTAATAGTACCATGGACCTCTCATCCAAGATATCATGGCATATATCATACTAAAGTAGCATCCAAATGTGCTCAACAATAATCTCTATCAGTCACATTATAAGAGAAATATCTCAGCCTTAAAAATAGAATATATCGTGCAAATATTTCAAAGGATGCTTCGTGGAAACTCTCTGTGAATGAAGCATCTCACTCATGAATTTATTCAGTTTCTATGCACGTCATATATATATACATATGGATGTTCAAAACGGAACATCAATGCTTCAATCAACAATCAGATTTCATATAAATTTCAACAACATCTTTGAACTTCAAATCGGAGTATCCGAGGATGTTCATTTTTCATTACTCAAAAACATTTTCAATAGCTTTGCAATTTAGAATTTCTTTTCCAAATTCCAAAAATCGATTCATCATGCTATGATACATTATTTTGATCTTTAGAAGTTATCTCCCTCTAATTTAGATCATCAGAGGCTCATCACTTGTCAAGAGTAGACCATCAAGATATAAAACCAAAACCATTATCAAAATCAAATTCATACCTTGGAATTCATCATCTTGACTTCATCAAATAATTGTCAAATATAAACATATCTATATCGAGGAGCTTGCTTCATCCAATGCTCTAAGAATAATGCCTTGCTAAGCCAACATAATCAGTCTTACATAAATCAATGTTGTACCATCACATCAACAGAGTTAGCTTATCAAACTTTAGAAGTCATATCACAACCATTATCAAAGTTATCAACATTATAGTATCAATTCTTTCAACTAGGAAACTGGTGGAGCTCATATCAAATCTTGACTTAATTTATTAGCATGCCAGCAAGTTATAGTGAGTCATGCAATATCAGGTAAAACTTCATTAGGTCATTTATGTCGCTAGGTGAAAATGCATACACCAAGGATGAGTAATCTAGGTTTAAGTTTTATGTTGAATCACAACTATCATTACTTCAGCCGTTGTGCTAGGAACAAGGAGGCCAATTTCCAAATACCCTCATAATTCATTGAAGGTCACTATGCCCACATAGTATTGACATCAATGAAAATTAACAATCGTTAAATTAGATCATTAGTCATTATGTCAAGTCCAAATTCAATATTGTAGATAGATCTATAGTCAAAACATATTTCAATCATTAATTCAAAATTCCAAGTTCATGTCAAGTATCATGACACAACACTAAAGACTTCTCATCTATATCAATCAGCCAAATCATGCCAAACTCTTGTAGCACAAACATAGTGAAATATCTATAAGTATGTCCCAGTCACCTACAAACACAAGTACAGTCTGAATGTTCATGTTATGGCAAACATTCAAGCTTTTCTTACTTCCAAATATTGTTATCTACAACACATCTGTGGAACTGACATCTTCTAGGTGACCATCCGATTTCATGCAAAATACTTCATTTTTATGTGATCAGTAATTTAACCCAACAAATTCAAAAATTAGATTAGAGTGGCAGAATATATCAGATACATCTTGATTCAAAGTTCAAACAACTTCATAGAGCTTCAGATGATGGTCAACTATAGTCAAACTCTTGGACTCTCCCTTCAGGTTAGCATGGGAGCATCTTTAGTTGCCTGGACGTTACTTGGGCCTTAGCATGTGTGCGTCCAAGGACGAGATTTCCCAGTTCGGTGCTTACGTCCGAAGCAGAAACCTTAATTTATGTAAAAGCTTCAGATCTAAGACTTTGGTGAAAATCAATTATAATATATGCACATAAATCATACTTCAATATTACATAATACAAATAGCAATAAGAGTAAGAATATTGAGAACATATTCTCCCTCTTACTGGGAATCTATGTCATCAACCTATCTCTACTAGAGTCAAGCAACAACAGATATGTTAGATCATAAACATATATCTATCATGGATATCAACATCATGACATCAATATTTAGACTCAAGGTAGCCTATAGATGCAACATCATATCTCAAAGATTATGAACACAATAGTACTTTTTATCAAGTCACTTCATCAAGTTAGGACATTCAGTTTAACCATATGCCATCAAGACATGATCACAGGTAGTAAGAGATCTAGAATATCAATCTCATAGTTACACTCTAACATCATGCTTATCATGATCAATAGGTTCAGGTAAGGTCATTCAATAAATATTTATCAAAACAATGAGAGTGTCAATCTCTCTTTCCATATGCTTTCATCATGCTTATCACAAGCATTATCAGTAGACTTCATGTATAAGAGGAAATGAGTTATCCTTCTATATGAACTCCATCATGACAAGTATCAAGAGTATGATTTACTAGATTCAAGGTGCTAACCTTCTTTATAGGATCAAGATATCCAATGGATAGATGTTAGCCAATCATCAAGTGTATCAATGTATCAATATTGGATAGCCTCATAGAATTCAAGAAGATCAAAATGTTCAACACCAAGTGCATCATTTCATCACAGGGAACATAGATCCAAGTCACTTTCATATGCATGTATGAGCCATCAAAGAGAGATACGTTCTCATCATACCTTAAGGCTTACCGAGCCATCCAATGTTATATCTAAAATATAACATACCATGCATACGTTGTGGTATTCAAATACCCGTGTACCTTTTCATTAGACATCGGCCTCTTGAAGCACTTTGTCATATTTTCATATAGTTTCTTTTAACTTTTTCCATCTCTAACCATCCTTCCTGCATCTCAAATGATCCTCAAGAGGGATCCAATTATCACATCTCATCAAGGAGGTTAGAAACATTCATATACTCAAATACATATGTAGGAAGTATAAGTAATAAACATAGTCATCAGATCCATAGGTCTAAACAAAAGTAAGAGGCATCATAAGTCAAGAAATACTTATCTTTAATGAGAGATGATCCTCTCCCTCTTGACCCAACCTTCAAGATCCATCAAATTCCATGGTCCATATATCAATGTTACCTTCAATTATCTAGGCCTGCAAGGGATTATCCCATCCAAGGTTTTATCAAATCGTCCACAAGTGCTTAAGCATCTTCACATTGACCAACTATGTTCCATATCTCATATTATTTCCATAAACCAAGGTTTTCTCTCCAACCCTCACCTGATAGAATCCATCAAACCATAATAATCAAGTTGCCTAGGGTTTTCTTCAAACCCTAAAATTATTTTAGGTCTCCACTATCCACTTCTTGCTTTCAACAGAGGTGTCATCATCGGGGTGATATCCATGGCTTTTCTTCAGCCCAACTCTAGTTCCATGTTAATTTTTCATAGGGATACATTTTCTTTTCTTTGATAATTTCATTTCTTCATTAATACATTAAGTTCACCCCATATCATCATTACATTATTCAGGTCTACACCATTATTCATCAACTTATGAAATTATATAGAACGAAAAATATCATCATCATCAATGCAACGAAACATAAAGGAACAGTAGAAGAAAAGCATGCACACATAGAGACACCAGGATTGGTCTGAACCCAAGAAAAACCCACTATGGGGAAAACCCTTGTAAATATTCTTCTTCTTAGATCATCATCAAATGATTCAGCAAAAGAGATTACACTAATCCATAACTTTATCTATGAAACAAAACAACTATTGTATTCATGAAACAAATCTTATCATGCTTATAATCAAAACCTTTATTCTAATGGTTTTAATTCGTTGTCACTAACTGTAGTCAACTGCTGGATATTGTTGAACACTGATGTCACTAAGCGGAGTCTTCAGAATACTGAAATGTTAGCTTTGAGTCCTCAATGAAGGGAGGAGGAGTTGTGCGAACATCTATAACAATCCTGAATTTTGTCTATGAACTGTAAGCCAATGTTAGATGAGGCTGTCCCACCAGATATCTTCTTTACCCCTTAGGCTGAAGATAGCTACTTTGGCCTTCATATTATTTGTGTAATTATGCAACTCAAAGAGTTTGTTCATCCCAAGTATCCAAGCCTCTACATCTTTCGACTTCTTCAAGTCTCCCCCAAAAGTAGGTGGCTTTTCTTTCTTAAATTCATCTAGAAAGTATCCCCTATCACTACTCCTGTAAGGATTATAACGATGATGATCATAATGCATATCAAAACCAGAACTAGAGTAGTACATGTGTCCATCACCTCTCATATCTGAAGTATCCAACAATCTTCCATCTCTAACCGTGTCATTTCTATTCGACCTGTGACCACCATGAAACTACTTCCATATGCCCCATTAGTTTTGTCCTTCTGTCCATGGCTAATTTGTAGTGGCCCTCATCACTGTAATTCTGAAAAACTCTGAAGGAGTATTGCATTAAAATCTGCTTGTTTTTCTTGTACCTGCATGATTTTGTCATTGTCCGCCTTACAACTCCTTATTTCTTCCTTCAAGATTCTCAATGTGTCTACTAAATTAGAAGAGTGCCCAACACTACACTTCTCATCTGATTCATAGGGAGAATCTTTGTAGTCTACCATCTTGCTAGTCATTTTTTATCTCTTTCCTGCAAGGCATGCAATGTTAGCTAAACCAAATCACAATAAACCAACGTACCTTAGCAAAATTCGAGGAGGATATCTCATCTGCAAAATCATCCAAATCAACATAATACATGTACAAACATAATCATGACAACATATATACATATAATACATAAGCACATAACCATATAACCATGATTCTAGCTAGAGTCCAGTCATAAATGCATGACCCTGTCAACTACACATACCATGACAACATGCATGACAACAACAACCATACCAATGTACACTGACAATACACAAGCATCAACAACATGTAACCAATCATACACTCATGATGGCACACTTCACAACAACGACATCCTCTTTCACATGGCGACATCACTACAACCATTACCGACACCATCCATATGCAACAAGCATATAGACTAAAATAATGATTAACACAAATGAAACCAACATAGCTTCATGACCAACACACACCATCCATCCAGTCCAAGGGGTGTGTTAGTGTCAGCCTTTGCAGCCTTCCTCCAGTGATCAAACATGCTCTTACAAGTGATTTTAAGGTGTCAAAATCAAATTTTGTCATTTCAGTGAGTCTTCAAGCAAAATTTGGTCACTAGGCATTAGGTCTAGGGTTCGCTTTCACTCCTTTCAAAGTTGCCCAAATGTCAGTCTATGTCACTATTCAGCTGAGTCTATCATCATTCAGAAGGTTGTCATCATCATGTCAGGTTCCATTGGGTCATTTCACACCTTGTTCATGCCTCAGTTGCGCCTAGGCAAGGTTCATTTCCCTCTCCTAGGGTTTTGAAGGCAATTTCTCTTGAATGGTCAAATCATTAGCAAAACTTGTATCCTGATGTTCATACACTTTCCCCTTCATTAATGTACCTTATTAAATTCTTCCCATCACTGAGATCCCCCAAATTCCTCATTTTTGCACAAACCCTAGTTTCTCGCCACAACTTGGCAATTTTCTAGGCTAGGCCTGTGTTTTGCCCTTTTGGACCCCTTCCCCTCACTCGATCTCTGAGATTCCACTTTCCCTTGCTTCCTAACATCCCTCCCTACTTCCAAAAAATTTCCCAAGAATTTAGAATCCCCTTATCCCCTTCATTTCGCTTCATTTCGACAAAATCCCTTGTTTCACACATCGGGATAAGTTTCACTCAAAAGATGTTCCAGAGCAATCAAAGATGAATTTTGAAAACTTGAGAGAGGTTTTTGTCCACAACAGGCCAAGGAAGAAAAACCTCTCACTTTTTACACAGGTTTCATGGTTTTAGAGAAATGTCAAAAATACAATCGCCTCGGGAGAATTGATGCACCTCTGAAGTGACCTTGGGAAAATCAAGTTTTCTCCTAGCTTGGTTGGCCAAATAACTTTCTTGATGAGTCAAAGGATAACTATACAAAAATATATTTCCAATGAGCTATCATGAGCTCAATTTGGAGTTGATGAAGGCATTCAAACGTTGACTGCAACAGCACTCTACCTTGAGGCAGCCTCATTTGGCACATTTTGACCAGTCGTGGGAGATTTGATTTTTGATATGGCAAATGAACTCCAAATTGAAACATTCTAGTTGGGTTGGAAATTATACTCAAAGACCTTTCCAACGAGCTATCCTGCACCTGATTTTGACACCGGGAACGCCTCCAAAAGCCTCCTGTAAAATGCACTATGTGGCGCGCGACGCATTGGGTGCGTGCGGCGCACTGGGCTCCATTGCCCAGTGTAAATTTGCATGCGCGCGACGCATTAGGCCAGAACTCAAAATTTTTGCCACTGCTCTTCAAAATTCAAATTCTCTCAATCTCCTTTGCCTCATGTAAGTTTAAATCATCTTGCTATTATCTTTGGTCAGTGTTTGGAGTTGTTTGAAGATCGGTTGTAAGAGTATGAATGTTGAAAAACACAAACCCTACTCTCTTGTAAAGAAATGCTTCTTTAGGGTTTGAATTTGAAGTTTTAGAATTTGACTTTGGTGCCAAACATTCCATATCTCACTTGTATTTTCCTTTCCCCACTACTGTCATATCATCATACAATGCCTCCCTTTTCCCTATTCCATTTCCTCAATTGAAATCATGTTGTTCCCATAGCTCATTTCCCACAGTCCACTATTCACACGGCCCTATTTCCCACAGTTCCTCCCACATTTGGCATTTGAAACAAAAGCACCTAATCCTCATTCTTCATCTCATTCAAGCCAACACAGATTTTGCAACATCATGGAGGCGGACATTGATACATTATATGACCAAGACAGAGATTGCACCACTGAACTGCATACACCAGGAGGACACTGAAGCATCGTGAAACACCTGATCCACTCCGGATTTTGGCCGAGGCTTCGTTGGCTGGGCATGATACATGATGGAGGATCTTCGTTCCGAATTTGAGCAAATTCGGAGAAATTTTTGTCATTTTGAAAAATTTTGGCCTAAAAACAGGTTTTTCAGCTCAACGCGTAGCGCGTCGACGCGCGCGCTTATGATTGGGACACTTGCTGGAGGAAAGCTTTATAGTTTTAGATTTGTCATGGTAAGTTATGTATGCTCTAGTATGACCAAGGCATTTCATCAAGTTCTGGATGATCAAAAGGGCCAAAAACACCATGAAAACCACCTTGCTGCCACCTTTTGCTCCAGCAGGAAGTACTTCTGGGAGAATGACATTTTGAAGGGGCAAATGAGCTCCAAATTGGGAAATTCAACTTGTGCTGGATAGCAGACATCCAGGGCTTTCCAACCAGATATTGTGAGCTTGATTTTGATGTTGGGAAGTGCCCCAAAAGTAGGCTGAAAGGTGCGCGACGCATAGAGCTCAAGCGCGCGGCACATAGAGATTTTTGGTCAAATTTTCAGTATTCAGCTCAGAAATTTGCCCAGTTTTGACCAGTTTTGCTTCTTGATACTACTCTTGACTTTTCATGATGTAATTTAATAACTATGATGTAATTTTGGCACATTTTTACTTGTTC
>APFE030291159.1:11659-36327 GCA_000404065.3 Pinus taeda | reverse complement strand
GAAACACACTTTACCTAACTCTATACTAGACCAAGTTATACTTAACTATTCCTACGTGTCGGAATATCCTAACACCAACGATAGCGGTCAACGACATCCTTGTGTAAGGAGACAGTGAAGGAAAAAGGGGTAGGTGGATAGAAAAGATACAGGAATATGAGTTAGAAATAAAGCCTAATAAGCTCATAAAAGGCCAAGGGTTGGCCAAGATTTTATCAGAATCTAACTGTCAAGCTTTGGGAATAAACTTGATAACAGAGGAAGACAAAACAAAAGTTCAACGTAATGGGATTAAAACATCAGAGCAAAATATCTATGCTAAATATGAGCGATCACCCTGGTATAAGAATATCATCCATTATCTCTTATTCCCGAGGTTACCACTAGGTCTGGATAAATCTAAATACAGGACGTTGAGACTGCAACCTCAAAAGTATATCATATCCAATGGTCAACTCTACTGGAAAGACCCGGTGGGAGTTTTGCTGTTATGTTTGGTAGAAGGGGAAATTCATAAAGTGATTGAGGAATTTCATGGAGGAGTTTGTCAAGGTCATTACAACTGGAAGACCACAACTCACAAAATCCTCAAGGTAGGATTCTATTGGCCTACACAGTTTGGAAATGTGCATTTACAAGTCAGGTCATGTCAGAAGTGCCAAGTCTTTGTTGAGAGACAAAAAATTTCTCCTCTTCCCATGATCCTAGTACATGTGGAAGAACCCTTTAGACAGTGGGGAATAGACTTCATAGGAGAGATGAACCCACCTTCCAGTGACCAACATAAGTGGATATTAATGACCACAGATTATTTTAGCAAGTGGGTATAGTCCATCCCAGCCAGAAACGCTACAGACTCAGTGGTAATGAAGTTTATGGAGGAAAACATATTATCGCGTTTTGGTTGCCCTACCAAAATCATCACTGACAATGCGCAAGTCTTCAATTCTGAAAAATTCATCAGCTTCTATCAGAAATTCAATATCATCATCAGGCACTCCACTACCTACTATCCTCAAGGAAACGGTTTAGCTGAGTCCTCAAACAAAATTGTGGTGAGAGAGTTGAAGAAGACCATCATCGAAAGTCAGAGGAATTGGGACACCCAATTGAAGTTTGCACTCTGGACTAACTGAGTGATTCCTAAACGTTCCATTGGAAAATCACCTTTCGAGCTAGTGTATGGTAAGGATGCAGTCTTCCTAATCCAACTAGTAATGCTAGTGACAAAGTTACTACAAGAAGCTGAGGAGGAGCTAAGTGCTTTGACACAAAGGATAAACCAACTGGTTCAGCTTCACGAAAATAGGGAACATGAGGGGGATAAATTGGCAAATTACCAACAAAAGATGAAATCCCTGTTTGACAAAAAGGCCAAGGATCGACCTCTTCAACCAGAAGATTTAGTTCTCCAATGGGATGTTCGACGGGAAGAAAAAGGTAAACATGGAAAATTTGATTCACTTTGGTTCGACCCTTTCAAACTTTCAAAGGAAAAAGGAAATAATACACACTTATTCGAAAATCTGGAAGGTGAATCGTTGGAACTGCCAGTAAATGGTCTGTTCATCAAACTCTATTTCCAGAGTTAAAGGTACCTATCTTGCAGTCATTGTAAATACTAGTGTGTACATTGTAATTATCATATGAAGTTTCCAGTTTTTTGTTTAAAATTTCACTTTCACAAAATTTTCACTTGTTTAAAAAGAATCCATGCCCAAAAAAGAGAAGTTCATAGAATGCAGGCTCTCGATGCATTGCAACCCAATGCCCTGTCCCCAGGTGGAGCCAATGTTGTCACCTTTTGCAAAAAGAGTTCCAGTTGTACAAAGAGGGAAAAAGAACAGAGAAATTTGGAGTTAGCCTCCAATTCCACAAAAGCACTCAAAACTAAATTAGACCCTCCATTGGAAAGTGCTCTAAAGCAACTTTCCAACAGTATATAGAACTCCCCATATGGACTCCAGAATCAAAAGTTAGAGCAGATTGAAGGTTACCTTTGAAAATAAAAAAACAAGGAGAAAATGCCTAAGTGTAAAACCCCGGGTCTCAACATATCGACAGTCCCGCAAATCGAAAGTCCCGACATATCAGAGGTCCCACACATTGGAGGTCTAGAGCGATATCGACATATCGATGATCGGGGGTCCATGGCGCATAGTATATCGACATATCGACGATTGCACTCAGAGCAACATGACATATCGGCCCATCGCTTGTCAAATGCCCGATATATCGGAGATCCTGTATCGGCAGGCTCACATATCGGCGAGGTCAGAGTAAACTTGTGATTAGTGATCGCCGATATCGGCGATCACATATCAGAGGTCCAAGGTACAATGAAATCAACGATCGACGATCGCAACAATGCTGAGCATGTTGCACATCTACAATTGGGGCGGTCCTGTACACCGTGCAATCGACAGTTGATGGCCATGCCGTATCGCATATCGGTGATCGACATTTTCAAAAGTGTCAATCCTAATGGAATTGCGATGTGTGATATATAATAATGTTGTTAGTGTTAAAATGTCGGGAAAGGCTGAAAATGATTTACAAAAGATTTTAGCGAAAAACTAAGGGCAGGTGGGCCTTTTCTCTCTCCTCTAGAAAGCCACGTGGGGGAATACTATTGGTCCTGATAAATCCACGTGGCATCTGATTTCATCATGACATCGCAGTACAGAGGACACATGGCATGCAAATTTGGCATTTTCAAGCATCCAAAGGGGGCATATCCAGGTGACACGTGTCACCACTCAGAAAGCGACAAGTGGCAGAGTGATAATCGAAGATCAGCGTTCGCAGGATGAGGCATGTTGTTACATCAAAGTTGAAACCTTGATTGCGATATGCCAATAAAGGGTCTTCGATACAGGGGTTGGCCCGCGGTCACATAAGAGCCAAGGAACAAAGCGCTAAGCATAAACGATGATCAACGCTCGCATGTTTAAGGAGTATGCAAAAAGGACATTGATAGGAAATCACCGATTTGCCGACCATCGATATTTGGCCAAGCTCTCGGTCATAGCCTTCGGTCATGTGATGAAGAAATATCAAAAGGGATCAAAGCAAAAGGGGATTAAAGAGATTGATGTTCACAGTTTTACAAAGCCTATCCAGTTTAAAGTTCCCGAACAACCTGAGCTCCGATACAACTATATAATTGTTTCACATCTATGTCTCCGATAACGTTCCGCAACAAATCTAGAGGGACAAATGAGTTGGCAGTAGTTTTCAGGGTATGCCATGGCCACTACGCAGAACCACTTTCTGGTTCTTGTAAGTGCAAAATTGAAACTATTGAGTCCAAAAGCGACAAGGAACTGGCCGAGAGAGCATGAGGCATAATGTAGCAGAAGCATGGTTGGACTAGAGCCCAACAAAGAGAGTGGCGTGGAGATATAGAGGACCATCATTTTAGTTCACTTGTTAATTCTGTTTTGTTGATTTTGATTTCTATTGTTATTCTGTTTTATTTTTAAGAAAATTACCTTTCTATTGTAATAATTGGATGTGACAAAGACTACACGCCGAGACAGCTAGTCATTCCGCCCACTGGAAGCTCTGGCTTGAGATGTTTTGTAACTAATTTCCATGTTCTCCCTCTCCTTATAAAAGGGAGAAAAAAACATTTAGAAAAGGTTATGAATCCTAAAGATTAACTACATGTTATTTTTTAGACTGTATGACTTCAAGATTTGCATCTTTCAGAATATTAATGAAATGGTGGTGATTCCTACCTTCGAGTACTACATTATGTTACCTCTCTGTTCAAATTCCATTATGTTCATGTTTCCTCTTCGTTTTTATGTAATTGTAGTTGCTAGAAATGTTTCATATGTTCTTACAGATTCATTTGTGTTGACTCGTTAATGCACATGCCTGTATGGATCTTTGAGATTATATCTTTAAAATTGTGCTCCATGAATCATCGTGCCTGTTGTGGCATCCATTGTCCTTTTAATTTTATTTTTAGTTTTATTGCAAAAAGGGAAAAAATTCAAATATTATGTTATAGCAGAAATAAGAGGAAAAACAGAAATTTGAAAGAAATGACTTATTTTATATTATTAATGGCTTTTGAATGTGAGAAACCCGCGAAAAGATATGAGTCGTCCGCTTGGAAGGCAACAGATCCGAAGGCAATCACGCGGTTAACAAGCGCGAGGGTTAATTCAAAATCGGACGCGATAAATTATAAAGTTGAGTTAAAACCTCAGTTGATCAGGGTTGTTCGCTTGTAGGCAGTAGATCTGACGGATATTGCGTTGAAAAGTGCACAGGTTTTATTTTTAAAATCGGACCCAATAAGCCTTTTAACTGTAGTTTTATTTCCTATCAAGTCAGTGAGGAAGTCAAAGGCTTGTTGAAAAAGCGGACGTGATAAGGTTTTGTTTAACAAGTTTAAAGTCTTGTTGAGTTCCGAAGTATCGGATTGTCCATTGAATGGGTGATCGGACGGTGATTGTGCTCAAATGTGCGCGTGGGTTCACAACTCAAGTGGACCCGATATGTAATGAATTGGGGCTTTATTCCTTTGGTTTTTGGCAACAGTGATTGGTCGGGTTTCCTTGCATTTTATCCAATCAGAACATTTTCGATGCATATGTGGGCCCAAGGCCACGCACAAAGTTTTGTCAAAATGCAGTGTGTTGTGTTAAAATAGTTTAACTATTATCAAAACATCTACAAAGAAACTTCATTAGCAGCCAAGCCACAGATCCGAACAGCGAGCAACAATTATTAGTTTTCTAATTTTTGTTACTTCCTGTTATTTTGTTTTCTTAAGAATGAGGTGTCTTTTACCCTCTAATGTAATATTCTGTAGTGATTTTTACTTTAGACAGTTAGCAGATAGTTAAGCAGTTTGACAATTTTGGTGATTACCAACTGTCTCATAATGTATAAAAAGAGGAAAATCTACAAAGAGAGGGTTCAAATTTTGAAGAACTTGGAGACTAGGCCACTGTATTATTGATAAAACTGTTGATTAATGAAAAAATAAGAAGTTTTCCACACATTGTTGGGTATGATTTTGTGACTTCTCTGTTATGTGCCATCATATGTCTTATTCTTTTAAGTATGGTAATGAAGTAGCAGGTCTTTATTTGCTTATGTAAATGAAGTTAAAATTCCTTAAAAGAGCGTTCCTATACTTGAAGTTCCTACCTCTACAATTCTTCTAAGTTACAGATAGTAGTTTCTATGTAAAACAACATATTGTCTTTAACTTCTCTAAGTGTCACAGATAGAAGATTTTGTGTAAAACAACATATGGTCTCTGACTTCTCTTAGCATTCTTCGTTCAACATTCATATTCAACAATCAAATGGCATTCTGAGACTTTCATGTCACCTAAGTATTGAGGGTTAAAAACCAGGTCTTTCAGGTCCTTCATTTGAGAATACAACATACAATTAAGTGACATAAACAATAAACATTAATTTCTTAAGCACAATTTCTACACAGCCAAGAAATTGGTTTCTTAAGGGACAACAACGCCCAATCCTCTTTCATCTGCTATGTCTATCTTTAACTCAAATAAGTGTAGAATTCTTAATGTTTCAAGCTCTATATGATGAGTTATTCTATCTCCTTCTCTTCTTTCATTTCTCTGCCAAAGTTGATTAAATTGTAGGTCTTCGAACTACTCGGCCTCTAGTAATTTATACATATATTTCCATGAGTTGTATATGTGAAAGAGTACCATAAATACATGCCTTAAGTCCTTGGATGAATGAACCAATCCATGCTGTTTAATTTTTCTATATATATATATATATATATATATATATATAGGTTCAAAATATATGTGATGTCTCCATTCTCCTGAGAATCATACGAGACACGAAAATCTAGATATTCTAGGCACTGGTCTTGTAAGCAATCCGAGGTTGTCTTTGTAAGCGAAAATAGTTTCATTAACTAAAGGATCAATGTAAAATAATGAATTTTAAAGCACTACAATTTGTAGGAAAGTAAAATATTTATTTTTCTTGGTAAAGTCAGATTCAACTAAAATCAACTTAAAACATAAAACATAAATTATTTAACTTCTACATTAATGATTTCCAGTATTCTAGCATATATAATATTGCATTCATATTAAACCATGAAAATCACCTTTTAAAATACTTGATTCATTAATCTCAATTAGGAAAATGAGATTTTTAGTAATCAACTAACTCTTAGCATTGAAAGTACACTTCTCATTACCATATCCACACTTCCATGAATCATTGACTTCAGTTTAAATGGTGTTAGAGAGAATGAGAGTTTGTTAACATTGATACTAGAGTAATGAAGTCTAAACTTCTTCCATCGAGTAAAACAAAACGAATGTGGATCTACTAAATATGAAATTGCTTGTTAAATTTATTAATTGACTAGTGAAATATTTGTGTTCTTTAATCATGAGAGAGCTCTTCTAAGCAAACTACCTCCACTATTAGGAAGGTGGAATTGTTTGACTTGTTCTATTATTTTCTATATCTAAATTTCTTCTAACCTTTTTCTCTAGTTTTTCTCTATTTACAAACCTTTTATGTTTATATTTTTTGTATTTAGAGGAATAAAAAACTAGACTAGTCTTGTGCTCAAGTGGCACAGGGTCGATTCCAACTGCTACCATTATAACCTTTAGGTGCCTACCACTATAAACTCTAGGTGCCTACATATGCCCCTTCCGTAGGCACAATTAAATTAGGAGGATTTGAACCTAAAATCTGCTCACACATAACACTTATTTTCATCACCAATTGAGCTCCCCCCTGGTGGCTCTCCCTTTACAAACTTTCAATGCAAATTATAACCCAAATTTAATGACAACTTTCCTCCGAAATTTTTTAGCATTCAAAGTGTCTCCTATTAATCATAAATTTCTCTAACAATAGCTACTAGAAAATTATATTATATGCCTAGTCTTATGACTTGTGACATCCACTCAAAATTTGTCCATTTTTAATCCTTTGGGTATTCATTATAGAACTAAATTTTTAAATTGTTTTATCTTGAAACTAGTGTTGAGAAATGTAACTAGTTCGGTCTTCATAATTGTTGTATCATTTCAATATGTATCCTATGTAACAAACAAGAAAAGAAAAAGAAAGTTATTATTATTAAAGCATGGGTTTCATGCTCATTATTGATGGTCTTCTAGGTAAAAGCATGTTCTTCGTGCTTCTGGAGTTTGTTAGGTCATAGGATTTATTGTCATAAGTCAAAGGTGTCAACATCATGTTTATAAGACCGTTCCGGAAAAATGTAATTGTAAAAAGAAATATTTTGAGTCTAGAAAATCCTGGAAACTCCTAAAGTACAAGTTGTCTTTGACAACACAAAGTCGGCCTAAAGGAGGGAATTCAACCCCTTGAGAAGACTATATAAAGGAGTAGTTCGACTTCATTTGGGACTCATTCACTCCACCAATTCGATCTATCAAGAAAGAGTTCAATCTGTAGCTGGGAAACTAGAAGAAGGAGAGTGAACATCTAAGAGAGGAAAAAAAGGTTTTGGGCTCTCTCACACGTGCAAAATTATAGGGTTTTTGGGCTACAGGAAGAGACCAAAGTTAAAACACCGAGTTGCAGTGGGACGAAGTGCAGGATTTTGTAACTGGGAGGAAGGAAACTTTGTTTAGACTTCGTTGACCTTAGGAGGAACTGTCTTGCTCTACGAAGGTCTGAAGAGGAGGCTGATGTTGGTTTCCTTGGAAGCTGCAACACCGAAATTGCAAGGTCAAAGTTGCAGGTTGAGTAACAATATCAAAGTTGGCAGGTTGAAGTTGTAAAATTGAAGCTGGTTGGTGCAGAATCGGGAAGGAATGAGGAAGGGATGACTTGGTACTTGGAGGACTTGGTCTAGGGTTTGAGTCTCTGTATCTCATTTGAAGGAAATTCAAAGAAGATAAGAGTTTCCAATTTTTCCTCTTGGAGGGGATTTTCCCTGGATGATAGCCTAATATTTGTGTCCTCTATTCTTTCTATTACTGTTCTTGATAATGTTTGATGAAAAGATCAAACTAAAGAACATAAAGAAAATAAATAAGATTCACAAGCAAATATCAAGGTTAAGGAAAATAAGATTAATAACTACTGCTTTTCATTTTTGCAACATCGTATTAGAGCTAAGGTGAACAAGGCAGTTGGAAGGACACTAGAAGACGTTGATTTTCAAGGGGAAGGAAAATGAAACTCTCAAGAAGGCCCGAAGAAGAAGACCCATTGATCCAGGGTTTCCACATTCAAGGAATATCAAATCTACATCAAGCTTGCATCAAAGGAAGATTTGAAAGGAAGGCTTCATGAAGAGTGTTGATTTCTCTATGAAAGCAAACCTATTTGGAAGGCATCTTTGAAGGAAGCATCAAAGAATCTCAGAAGTTGATATCAATGACTCTTCAAGGATCTTGAAGGCATCAAGAAGATTGAAGATATCATCAAGGGGAATCTTGATCCGAAGTTAAATATCATATTATTACATCAGGGTTTGAATCTACAATTCATATGGGTTCTTTATGCAAAGAGAGCAATAAGCTCGTTGGGGCATCAAACTATCTAGCATGGAAGAAAGGAATTGACTTGATACTCACAAAACAAGAAGTAATGTAATATGTTACTGGGAAAATCATTGAACCAAGCAAGGACAAGATACAAGGATTAGCAAAATACAAGAAAGGGAAAGTAAGGGCTCAAAGTTGAATCAATTAAGGATTCTCTTGTTCCATTTGTCGCAAACCTAGAGACTTCCAAGGCCATGTATGAAAAGCTAGTGAATTTGTGCTCTGTAAGTACAAGAAAAAAGATGTTTCAAGCTCTATATGATGAGTTATTCTATCACCTTCTCTTCTTTGATTGCTCTGCCAAAGATGATTAAATTGTAGGTCCTTGAACTACTCAACCTCCACTAGTTTATAAATATATTTTTGTGAGTTGTATATGTGAAAGAGTACCAGAAATACATGGCTTATGTCCTTGGATGAATGAACCAACCCATGTTGTTTATAGTATACATATATAAATATAGGTTCAAAATATATGTGATGTCTCTAGTCTCCTGAGAATCGTATGAGACACACGAAAATCTAGATGTTCCAAGGACTGGTCTTTTAAGCAATCCGAGGTTGTCTCTGGAAGTGACAACAATGTCATTAATTAAAGGATCAACATAAAATAATGACTTTTAAAGCACTAAAATTTGTAGCAAAGTAAAATATTTCTTTTTCTTGGTAAAGACAGATTCAACTAAAATCAACTTAAAACATAAAACATAAAACATAAAACATAAAATATTTAACTTCTACATTAATGATTTCCAGTATTCTAGCCTGTATAATATTGCATTCATATTAAACCATGAAAATCACCTTTTATAATACTTGATTCATTAATCTCAATTAGGAAAGTGAGATTTTCAGTAGTCAACTAACTCTTAGCATTGAAAGTATACTTCTCATTACCATATCCACACTTCCATGAATCATTGACTTCAGTTTAAATGGCATTAGAGAGAATGAGACTTTGTTAACATTGATACTAGAGTAATGAAGTCATAACTTCTTCCATCGAGTAAAACAAAATGAATGTGGATCTACTAAATATGAAATTGCTTGTTAAATTTATTAATTGACTAGTGAAATCATTGTGTTCTTTAATCATGAGAGAGCTCTTTTAAGAAAACTACCTCCACTATTAAGAAGGTGGAATTGTTTGACTTGTTCTATTATTTTCTATATCTAAATTGCTTCTTCAAACCATTTTCTCTAGTTTTTCTCCATTTACAAACCTTTTATGTTTATATTTTTTCTATTTAGAGGAATCAACTACTAGACTAGTCTTGTACTCGAATGACACGGGGTCGATTCCAACTGCTACCACTATAACCTTTCGATGCCTACCACTATAAACTCTAGGTGCCTACATATGCCCATTCCATAGGCACAAATAAGTCAGGGGGATTTGAACCTAAAATCTACTCAGACTTAACAGTGCATTTTCACAGCCAACACTAATTGAGCTCCCCCCTGGTGGCTCTCCCTTTACAAACTTTCAATGTAAATTATAAACCAAATTTAATGACAACTTTCCTCTGAATTTTTTTTTTATCATTCAAAGTGTCTCCTATTAATCATAAATTTCTCTAACGACAACTACTACAAAATTATATTATATGCCTTGTCTTAAGACTTGTGACATCCACTCCAAACTCAACAATTTTTAATCCTTTGGGAATTCAATATAGAACTAAAATTTTAAATTGTTTTAGCTTGCAACTAGTGTTGAGAAATGTAACTAGTTTCAGTTTTCATAATTGTTGTACTCATTTCAATATGTATCCTATGTAACAAACAGGAAAAGAAAAAGAAAGTTATTATTATTAAAGCATGGGTTTCATGTTCATTATTGATGGTCTTCTAGGTAAAAGCATGTTCTTCGTGCTTCTAGGGTTTGTTAGGTCATAGGATTTATTGTTAGAAGTCAAAGGTGTCAACATCATATTTATAAGACCCTTCCGAAAAAAATGTAATTGTAAAAAGAGTTATTTTGAGTCTAGAAAATCCTGGAAACTCCTATAGTACACGTCGTCCTTACCAACATCAAATCGACCTAAAGGAGGGAATTCGACCCCTTGAGAGGACTATATAAAGGAGCAGTTCAACCTCATTTGCGACTCACTCACTCCACTAATTCGATCTATCAAAAAAGAGTTTGATCTGTAACTGGGAAGCTAGAAGAAGGAAAGTGAACATCTAAGAGAGGAAAAAAGGATGAAATATCTTGGTTTTGGGCTCTCTCTCACACGTGCGGAATTATAGGGTTTCTGGGTTGTAGGAAGATGCCAAAGTTGAAAGACCAAGTTGCAGTAGGACGAACTGTAGGATTTTGTCACTACGAGGAAGAAACCTCTGTCTAGACCTCATTGACCTTAGGATGAGTAGTCTTGCTCTACAAAGGTCTCAAGAGGAGGATGATCTAGGGTTCCTTGGAAGCTACAATGCCGAAATTACAGGGTCAAAGTTGCAGGTTGAGTAGCAATATCAAAGTTGGCAGGTTGAAGTATTAGAATTGAAGCTGGTTGGTGCAGAATAGGGAAGGATTGAGGAAGGGCTGACTTGGTACGTGGAGAGGTACTTGGTATAGGGTTTGAGTCTATGTATCTCATTTGAAGGAAATTCTAAGAAGATAAGAGAGTCCAGGTTTTCCCCTTGGAGGGGATTTTCCCTCGATGATAGCCTAATATTTGTGTCCTTTATTGTTTCTATTACTGTTCTTGATAATGTTTGATGAAAAGATATAACTAAATAAGATAAAGAAGATAAATAAGGTTCACAAGCAAATATAAAGGTTAAGGAAAATAAGATTAATAGCTACCGCTTTTCATTTTTGCAACATAGTATCAGAGCTAAGGTGAACAAGGCAGCTGGAAGGACACTAGAAGAAATTGATTGTCAAGGGGAAGGAAAAATGAAACTCTCAAGAAGGCCCGAAGAAGACCTATTGATCCAAGGTTTCCACATTCAAGGAATATCAAATCTACATCAAGCTCACATCAAAGGAAGATTTGAAAGGAAGGCTTCATGAAGAGTGTTGATTTCTATATGAAAGCAAACCTATTTGGAAGTCATCTTTGAAGGAAGAATCAAAGAATATTAGAAGTTGTTATCAAGGACTCTTCAAGGATCTTGAAGGCATCAAGAAGATTGAAGATATCATCAAGGGGAATCTTGATCCCAAGTAAGTATCATATTTTTACACCAGGGTTTGAATCTACAAGTCATATGGGTTCTTTCTGCAAAGAGAACAATAAGCTCGTTGGGGCATCAAACTATCTAGCATGGAAGAAAAAAATTGACTTGATACCCACAAAACAAGAAGTAATGTAATATGTTACCAGGGAAATCACTGAACCAAGCAAAGACAAGACATAAGAACTAGCAAAGTACAAGAAAGGGCTCAAAGTTGAATCAATTAAGGATTCTCTTGTTCCATTTGTCGCAAACCTGGAGACTTCTAAGGCCATGTATGAAAAACTAGTGAATTTGTACTCTATAAGTACAAGACAAAAGATGTTTCAAGCTCTATATGATGAGTTATTCTATCTCCTCCTCTTCTTTCATTGCTTTGCCAAAGCTGGTTAAACTATAGGTCCTCGAACTACTCGACCTCCACTAGTTTATACATATATTTTTGTGAGTTGTATATGTGAAAGAGTACTAAAAATACATGGCTTATGTCCTTGGATGAATGAACTAACCCATGTATATCTATATATATATATATATATATATATATATATATATATATATATATATATATATATATATATATATATATATATATATGTGATGTCTCCAGTCTCCTGAGAATCGTATGAGACACATGAAAATCTAGATGTTCCAGGCACTGGTCTGTTAAGAAAATCCAAGGCTGTCTCTGGAAGCGACAACAGTTTCATTAACTAAAGGATCAACGTAAAATAATGAATTTTAAAGCACTAAAATTTGTACGAAAGTAAAATATTTCATTTTCTTGGTAAAGACAGATTCAACTAAACTCAACTTAAAACATAAAACATAAATTATTTAACTTCTACATTAATGATTTCTAGTATTCTAGCCTGTATAATATTGCATTCATGTTAAACCATGAAAATCACCTTTTATAATACTTGATTCATTAATTTCAATTAGGAAAATGAGATTTTCAGTAGTCAGCTAACTCTTAGCATTGAAAGTATACTTCTCATTACCATATCCACACTTCCATGAATCATTGACTTCAGTTTAAATGGCATTAGAGAGAATGAGAGTTTGTTAACATTGATACTAGAGTAATGAAGTCAGAACTTCTTCCATCGAGTAAAACAAAATGAATCTGGATCTACTAAATATGAAATTGCTTGTTAAATTTATTAATTGACTAATGAAATATTTGTGTTCTTTAATCATGAGAGAGCTCCTCTAAGCAAACTACCTCCACTATTAGGAAGGTGGAATTGTTTGACTTGTTCTATTATTTTCTATATCTAAATTGCTTCTTCAAACCTTTTTCTCTAGTTTTTCTCTATTTACAAACATTTTATGTTTATATTTTTTGTATTTAGAGGAATCAACAACTAAACTAGTCTTGTACTTGAGTGACACGGGGTCGATTCCAACTGCTACCACTATAACTTTTAGGTGCCTACCACTATAAACTCTAGGTGCCTACATATGCCCATTCCGTAGGCACAAATAAATCAGGGGGATTTGAACCTAAAATCTGCTCGCACATAATACTTCATTTTCACGACCATCACCAATTGAGCTCCCCCATGGTGGCTCTCCCTTTACAAACTTTCAATGCAAATTATAAACCAAATTTAATGACAACAGTCCTCCGATTTTTTTTATCATTCAAAGTGTCCCCTATTAATCATAAATTACTCTAACAACAACTACTACGAAATTATATTATATGCCGAGTCTTAAGACTTGTGACATCCACTCCAAAATCATCCATTTTTAATCCTTTGCGAATTCAAAATAAAACTAAATTTTTAAATTGTTTTAGCTTAAAACTAGTGTTGAGAAATGTAACTAGTTTCGGTCTTCATAATGGTTATACTCATTTCAAAATATGTATCCTATGTAAAAAAACAAGAAAAGAAAAAGAAAGTTATTATTAAAACATGCGTTTCATGCTCATTATTGATGGTCTTGTATGTAAAAGCATGTTCTTCGTGCTACTAGGGTTTGTTAGGTCATAAGATTTATTGTCATAAGTCAAAGGTGTCAACATCGTGTTTATAAGACCCTTCCGGAAAAAATGTAATTGTAAAAAGAATTATTTCGAGCCTAGAAAATCCTGGAAACTCCTAAAGTACAAGTCGTCCTTGACAACATCAAGTCGACCTAAAGGAGGGAATTCAACCCCTTGAGAAGACTATATAAAGGAGCAGTTCGACTTCATTTGGGACTCACTCACTCCACTAATTCGATCTATCAAGAAAGAGTTCGATCTGTAGCTGGGAAACTAGAAGGAGAGTGAACATCTAAGAGAGGAAAAAAATATGAAATATCTTGGTTTTGGGCTCTCTCACACGTGCGAAATTATAGGGTTTTTGGGCTGAAGGAAGAGGCCAATGTTGAAGGATCAAGTTGCAGTAGGACGACGTGCAAGAATTTGTAGTTGGGAGGAAGGAAACTTTGTCTAGACCTTGTTGACCTTAGGAGGAGCTGTCTTGCTCTTTGAAGGTCTCAAGAGGAGGCTGATCTAGGGTTCCTTGGAAGGTGCAATGTCGAAATTGCAAGGTCGAAGTTGCAGGTTGAGTAGCAACATCAAAGTTGGCAGGTTGAAGTTGTAGAATTGACGCTAGTTGGTGCAAAATCGAGAAGGACTGAGGAAAGGCTGACTTGGTACTTGGAGAAGGACTTGGTCTAGGGTTTGAGTCTTTGTATCTCATTTGAAGCAAATTGTAAGAAGATAAGAGTTTCTAGGTTTTCCCCTTGGATGGGAGTTTCCCTGGATGATAGCCTAATATTTGTGTCCTCTATTGTTTCTATCACTGTTCTTGATAATGTTTGATGAAAATATCTAACTAAAGAACATAAAGAAGATAAATAACATTCACAAGCAAATATCAAAGTTAAGGAAAATAATATTAATAGCTACTACTTTTCATTTTCCCAACATCGTATCAAAGCTAAGGTGAACAAGGCAGCTAGAAGGACACTAGAAGAAGTTGATTGTCAAGGGGAAGGAAAAATGAAACTCTCAAGAAGGCCCGCAGAAGAAAATCTATTGATCCAGGGTTTCCACATTCAAGGAATATCAAATCTACATCAAGCTCACATCAAAGGAAGATTTGAAAGGAAAACTTCATGAAGAGTGTTGATTTCTCTATGAAAGCAAACCTATTTGGAAGGCATCTTTGAAGGAAGCATCAAAGAATCTCAAAAGTTGTTATCAAGGACTCTTCAAGGATCTTGAAGGCATCATGAAGATTGAAGATGTCTCAAGGGGAATCTTGAGCCCAAGTAAGTATCATATTATTACATCAGGGTTTGAATCTACAAGTCATATGGGTTTTTTATGCAAAGAGAGCAATAAGCTCGTTGCGTCATTAAACTATCTGGCATGGAAGAAAAGAATTGACTTGATACTCACAAAACAAGAAGTAATCTAATATGTTACTGGGGAAATCACTGAACCAAGCAAGGAAAAGACACAAGAACTAGCAAGTACAAGAAAGGGAAAGTAAGGGCTCAAAGTTGAATCAATTAAGAATTCTATTGTTCCATTTGTCGCAAACCTGGAGGCTTCGAAGGCCATGTATGAAAAGCTAGTGAATTTGTA
Organism: Pinus taeda; assembly: GCA_000404065.3. NCBI lineage: Eukaryota > Viridiplantae > Streptophyta > Pinopsida > Pinales > Pinaceae > Pinus > Pinus taeda. Next base: position 20,989 of record APFE030291159.1, on the reverse strand, counting down.
CTCTGTAAGTACAAGACAAAAGATGTCTTTGCGGAACAAGTTACATAGAATGAAGAAATTAAAGGATGAGGATGTGGCGTCCTTTCTCATGAGAGTATTTCAACTAAAAGACCATCTATGAGGACTTGGGGAGACAATCACCGATTTTGAAGTAACCATCTGTGTAGTAAATGCATTGGCACTAGAATGGAGCATCTTTGTAACAAGCATCCACTCCAAGAAGGATTCAACTCCCTTCGTGCATATTGGAAGAATCAAGGATCAAGGTCAAAGATGACATTGGATCGTATGAGTAATCTCAAGCCTTTCTAGCTTGAGTTAAGAAGCCGAAGAAGGGAAAGTTTGGAAAGTCCAAGAAGAAAGATATGTCTAAGGTTCATTGCTTTAAGTGCAGTGAGTTTCGATGCTTTAAGAGGAACTGTCCAAGCCTACAGAACAACAAGAGAAAGGAAAAAAGTGAAGCTCATGTAGCCTAGGCAATGGGAGAACTTGAGAAGAAGTTCAAGAAGGAAGAAGTGAAGGATCTTTACTACTGAAGAAGGTTCATTGATTATTAGGTTCTTTATGAAGATTAATCTTTCTTTTAGGATAACATGTCTTGCATAACATCATATAAAGAAGCATATGAATAGTAGCATGTATAGAATTTACATGATTGAGTTTCTTTGTAGAGATCATCTAGATAGATGTGGATAGATAGATTATTTTGCATATTGATCATTAAGGGATTATCTAAAATTATGTTAGAGGAAATCATCTTGCTCAGGTGGATCATAATGATCTTGGTAGAACCATCATTAGAGGAAATTTTGTTAGTTTTTGGTAGCATAGGAAGTGCTCTAGCCTTGAAACTTGGTGGAGAGGCTAAGGCACATGAGTTCTAAAGAAACCAGAAACCGTTTGGTGAAATTCCACTCGGATTGTATTTTATTAAAATAATTAATATTTTTAATGGGGTTTCTAAGTCTAAACTTAGGAAAATTAAAATATTAATGGGTATTAATTAAAATATGGGTGAGAATGATCTAGAAGGCGGATCGAGTCGTGTTTTAATCTTAGTCATTGATTAGAGACTTAATCTCGTTTGTTGAAGACTTAACAAGAAAAGTATAAAATGGAGGCTTGAGGTTCATTTGAAAACATACACGGAGAGAACAAATTCGATTCCCAGTGTAGGGTTTGCTAAGGATTTCAAATTAAGTGATCATTCTGCCGCAGAGGGGCAGTGAAAATTCGGGAGGAGGACTTTCCGGAGAATATAGACAAAGAGGCAAAGAGAACCAACATAGCAGAAAAGTTGTCTATCATGTAGAAGCCAACACTGCCAGGAACAGTCAGAACTATCGAGAACTACCGGAACAGATAGGAAAACTGACAGCGAGGGAAGAAGCCGAAACTGCCTAGAACAACCGGAACTGTTGGAACAGCCGGGAAAGTTGACGCAGAGGGCAAAAGGCAGAACTAATGGAAACTGCTGGAACAACCGAGAAAGCTGACACAGAGGGTAGGAGTCGGAACTGCTGCGAATAGTCGAAACTGCCAGGAAAGATGATGCAGAGGGCAGAAGAGGTGACGTAGAAATTGCCGGGGTTACCCAGTCTCGTGTCAGATCAACCAGAATTCTGCCGAGTGAAGTGAGGTAAAACTCACTCAAATTTTTCGCTAGTATTTTCTTTGTAAAGGATTTCTAGATGAGCATCCTAGATTTGTATTTAGATATTTCTCTTGCATAATAATAAACCCTCAACGGTCTTGCATTGATTTTCCTGCATTGGGTTTTTCTGAGGACTATTGTGTCCAAAAATAAGTGTGTCCTATGTATCTTGTTCTTTGCTCTGTTTCATGAGATCAAATATTTAATAAGTGTAGGTTGCAGAAGTAATTTGCTTCAATATTCAGAAGAATAACTTGATGAATGTAATTTAAAAATCAAGTAGGTGAAGTAGATTCAGATTTATTGCAGTAGGGGTTCATTCGAGTCTAGGAATTTTCACATGGTATCAGAGCATTGATTTTGAAACAAAAAGAGCAAAATCTAGTACTAAGCAGTGAGACTGAAAGCTACACTTGGCAGTAATTCGAATCCCCTTGAAGGGATTGCGCAATTCTTGCCGAGAAGCAAATTCGAGGAAATCTCTCTCCAAGTGAGACGACACAGAGGTAAGATTTCTAGTTCGTGAGTTTGCAAAGGGAGAGCGGGTGACGCAAAGCCTCAACATAGTACTTGAAGGGCGCAGTTTCTATCGGGGCAGAAATCCGCTGGAAAAGAACAAAGACACGTAGAAGAGGACTTTTCTCCTCAGAGAACCTTTCGCCAGAAAGTTAGAATTTCTCACTTGCTGGCAATTGATCAATGTTAAACAATGACTAGAGGAGTCGGTTCGACAGTTTGGTAAGATGGCATTGCATGGGCTCAAAGATCAGGATAGGTTGGAAGGTGCTTCCAACTGTCATATGGAAGACCAGAATCTTAGTTGTTCTAGAGGAATACGATCTCGAGGCAAACGTCAAAAGTGTTGTGGCTATTCCTGTTGACAACGATAAGAAGAAGAAATACAAGGCCGAGCAAAGAGGTTGATTCTCGATGGAGTTCGAGATCATGTAGTCTCACACTTGCAGGGCAAGGATACAACCTGGGAGATGTGGGAGGCCTTGTCTTCTCTGTATGAAGGCTCTTCCGAATAGCAAAAGATGTATTTGGAGCAAAAGTTGCAGCAGAATTTGATGCAGAAAGGAGAAGGGGTGAACCTCTATCTTCCACGTCTTCAGGACATCAGAGACCAACTTGCTACAGTGGGGTCCACTCCTCAGTCAACCGCGATGGTGAGGATAACCCTAAATGGAGTCTCAGATGAATGGCAAGTTTTTGTCCAAAGCATATTGGGTAGGGAAAGACTACCTTCATGGGAGGAGATGTGGGCGGCTCTTCAATAGGAGGAGTTAAGGAGGGACCTAGTGAAGGTCAACCTTAGTGGCAACAATGGGAATGACACAAAGATGAAGGAGGAAGAGGAGAACGCAACTCTGGCATCGAAGGGACATCAAAAGCAGAAATGAAAGGAGCACATTTCAAAGGTGAAATGTTTCAGTTGCAGTGAGATGGGCCACTATGAATCCCAAAGTCCTTTGAAGAAAAAGAATAAGGATGAGAAACATGATCCTAAGGCTGCTTCAACAAAGATTGACAAGGATGAGTTTGCCATGAGTGCCCACACATCTCCAGGAGGGAGATGGGGTGATATTGCGCTGTAGCCGGGAGGACTACATGTGGGCAGGATCCTTGAGGAGTTCGCCTCTTGGATCAATTCCTTGCTACAGGAGCCCAAGATTCAGCAATAGCGAGATGGACTTAGTGTCAGATGATGCAGTAGCTGAGGACTAAAGATTGATCAATGCAAAGAAAGGTCAGCAGCAGTGCAGTTGGCACAATGCAGGAGTCAACAACAGTGCAAAAGATTCAAAGGGTTAGAATCAACGAAAACCAAATTCCAACATTCATTGTATTATGTTGAACACAATTAAGTTCAACTAATTTTTGATGTTTTTCAGTTGCTTCTTTCAGTGATTGAGTTGCAGTAGGGATGTAGTGTTAGCAGTGGCAGTGCTAACAACATAGCAAATGCAATGTTTGAGATAGAGCTGTAGTACAGAGGCAACAATGGCACTGGCAGTGTCATGGGTAGCAGTATAGTGGCAACAACATCATAGTGTTGGTGGCGACAACATTGCAGAAAGGGAGATGCTTCAGAAGCAGAGCAACATGCAGTTGGGCATTGTTGTTAGAACACTTTCCTCACTAAAAGAGAGTGTTAGTTTTTGGTAGCATCAGAAGTGCTCTAGCCTTGAAAATTCGTGGAGAGTCTATGGAACATGAGTTCTAAAGAACCCATAAACTGTTTGGTGAAAATTCCACTTGGATTGTATTTTATTAAAATAATTGATATTTTTACTGGGGTTCTTAAGTCTAAACTTAGGAAATTGTGAGAATGATCTAGAAGGCAGATCAAGTCATGTTTTAATCTTAGCCGTTGATTAGACTTAATCTCGACCGTTGAAAACTCAACATGAAAAGTATAAAATGGAGGCTTGCAGTTCATTTGAAAACACACATGGAAAGAACGAATTGATCAAGAATTCGATTCCTAGGGCAAGGTTTGCTAAGGATTTCGAATTAAGTGATCATTCTGCAGCAGAGGGGTAGTGAGAACCTGGGAGAAGGACATTCTGGAGAATATAGATAGAGAGGTGGAGAGAGCCAGCAAAGTAGAAAAATTGCCTGTCACGTAGAAGCCGGAACTGCTAGGAACAACTAGAACTGCCAAGAACGCTGACGCAAAAGGCAAAAGGCAAAAGCCGAAACTGCTGGGAACAATCGGAATTGCCAGGAACCGTTGGAACAGTCGGGAAAGCTGATGCAGAGGGCAAAAGCCAGAACAACTAAAACAGTTGGGAAAGCTGATGCAGAGGGCAGAAGCCAGAACTTCTAGGAACAACAGGAACTGCTGGGAAAGCTGACGCAAAGGGCAGAAGAGGTGACGCAGAAATAATCGAGGTTAGCCAGTCTTGTGCCGGATTAGCTAAAATTCTACCGGGTGAAGTGAGGTAAAACTCACCCAACTTTTTTGCCAGTATTTTCTCTGTAAAGGATTGCTAGATGAGCATCCTAGATTTGTATTCAGAAATTTCTCCTGCATAATAATAAACCCTAAGAACTGTTGCACCGATTTTTCTGCATTGGGTTTTTCTGGGGACTATCGTGTCCAAAAATAAGTGTATCTTCTTTCCTCCGTTTTCTGTTTCATGAGATCAAATATTTAATAAGTGTAGATTGCAGAAGTAATTTTCTTCAGTATTCAGAAGAATAACTTGATGAATGTAATTTAAAAATCAAGTAGGTGAAGTAGCTTCAGATTTGCTACAGTAGGGGTTCCTTTGAGTCTAGGAATTTTCACAAATTTTAGTTTAAAAGTGCCTATGATTTTTTCATGTACATAATATGTAAACCAATCAAAATCCTTTAAATTTAAAAAGAGGGATATGTAAATATTTTGGAGGGAAAATAAAAATACTATTTTTTTAAATTGTATTTTGGGCTCATCTCTTTATAGGTTTACTCAAATTTCTAGTGTAGAGACTCGTGGATGCGAAATTAAATTCCACATCCAACGAGTACACATTATGCATACTTCTGAAAAGACCTACATTGATAAAAATGGAAAATACATTAAAAAAATGTGTTGAACACATTTTTTTTATTATCAATGTGGGTCTTCTCAGAAGTATGCATAATGGATACTTGTTGGATGTGGAATTTAATTCCGCATCCAAGGAGTGTCTATACTAGAAATTTGAGTAAACCTATAAGGAGATAAGTCAAAAATACAATTCAAAAAAGTAGTTTTCTTCTTTTCCATCCAAAATTTATAACTCTTTTTTTATTATTTGCCTATTATTTTATTATTTTTCCTTAGGAGGCCACTTTTAGGCTGAAATTGACTTTAATGAATTGTGAAAGGTTCTTGGAAGAAGACTAGGACAAAGGTTAGTAGACATTCCATGTAATGTGGAATCAATACTGGTAAAGGGATAAAGGAATGCAATGAGTCAAGATGTAGGGTCTTTGGGAGATATATGAATAGCTAAATGATCGGGAGCCTAGGAATGCATGCTAGATATAAAACTTTAGATAAGAATCATATGTAGAATCTTGTGGAAAGAAAGTTGTTCATAAAGTATGCTTCGGTATATGGATATATGATGCTTGAAAAGAATAGGATTCGATCGACTTAAGGATGTATAAAGAATTTAAGACTTTCTCTAAAATATATATAATAATGATTAACATCGAGTATAGTCTCCAGAGGAAAATTTGTAACTTGTTAATCAAGTTTGATCCTTAGGCACTCTGATGCATGAAGGAAAAAGTCATATGGAGATGGACCATGAGGATGTTGATGGAACGAGAAAGTAATCATGATGAGGTAAGTCTGATTTTTCATTATTGTTGGTTATCTAGTTAAAAAATTATTTTTATACCAAGAAGAATGTTGCAGGAATATATAATGGTAGTTAAGGCAAGTTCAATTGTATGAATGAAGAATATTGAGGGAAGCTCAATATCTAGTACCTGGCAACTTTGAAGTCAAGATATGGACATCTTGGGATTAAAAAGTAGCAGTGCGAGAAGATAACCTAAATGTCAAAGGAAGATCACTTTCAAGAAGAAGTTATGATCAACTTGAAATTTGGAAAGGATCAATACAAAGTCTTCATTTATGATGTTGAAGATGAAAGTGATGAGCAAGAGAGATGACCTGGATCTTGTCATGAGAAAGAAGAGTGGAGATGGCTCCATCATACCTTGAAAGAAAACAAGCTTGATGCAAAGGAAAGAGGGAGCTTGGTAGCCATGAAGAACTGGTAGCAAATACTCTGAAGAAGACAAGCTATGAGGCTTGTGGTGTTGACTTCCCAAATAGTAGGGAAGTCAGAAATCTCCTCTGGATTTAAGAGCGAGCAAAAGAGTTTCTTGAAATAGGAGCAAGGTTTTGTTCTCAAGATTAAAGCAGAATACAAATTTCCTCTTGTTTTGAGAGGGAGTGATGTTGTTAAAATTGGCAATTAGGGCCAAACTCCATGCGGGTCATCTTATTAATGGAAGCTGATATTTTTCTTAGATCCCTCTCATCGCGAGGTGTAGGATTGATCTAAAGATCATCTGATTCCGATAAGTATTCATGGAGATATGAATTGATTTGTGTTATGGGACAATTCGTCAAGGTCGACAAACAACCAAATAAACCCACTTGTGCTAAACGTTTTAGTATAAATAGAGGTGGCCTTCGAGTCATTTCAACACACTTGGAATCTTTTCCTCTCTTCTTGTCTTTGGGTTTTAGTAGGAGGAGAGATCCTAAGGGATAACGCTGCCCTAATTCAGAGGGCAAAAGCCGGGAACTATTGAAACTGCCGGGAAAAGCCAGAACTACCGAGAATAGCCAGAATTGCCGAAACTGTCGGGAAAAGCCGGAACTACCGGGAATAGCCAGAATTTCCAGAACTGTTGGCAATAGCCGGAAAATCCAGAACTGCCAGAACTACCGAAATTGCCGGAACTGTTGGAACAACCGGGGAAGTTGATGTAAAGGGCAGAAGCCGGAACTGTCGGAACAGGCGGGAACGCTAACACAAAGGGTAGAAGACGGAACTGCCGGGAACAGCCGGAATCACTGGAACTGCCGGAAGTGTCGGAACTGCCAATAACTACTGGAATTTCTGGGAATAGCCGGAACTGCCGGAACAGCCAGAGCATCTGTCTCCGAAGGAGAGCAACATGCAAGGGACAACTAACTAACATTGGGACAGTTGTATGGTACTTAGCAGCAAATACACCAAGCATGCAATGTTACAGCTAGCATGTAAGGGACAACTAGCATGCAACAGCAAGCATGCTAAGAACAAGAAGCATGCTAGGGACAACAAGCAAACAAGATTCAACCAACACATAGGTTAGTATGGCAACATGGTGCAGCAATGGCACATAATGCAATACAGTGATGGGTACAATCATGATTAATGAAGCGTGATGAGCTGTAGCATAGTGATGATGGGTGTAGCATGGTGCAATACGGTGAGGTGCAACATGATGACGAAATGCAGCACAACGATAGGTGAATGAGTCACCTTGGAGAATCAGTTGAAGCAACATGTCTTCAACTGATCTCATGTATCTTCTTCTTAGAGATGATCTATGCTCTTATCTAGATAAGTCAAAGTGTTGACTTTTGTTGTAAATGTACTTTCTCTCTCTTTGTTGAACTATTGAAGAACATATAAGAAGAATTGATCAACGGTGTCCCCACATTGGGGTTTGTCCCTGGCTAGCGTCACATCTTGTTTCCTCTTGTCTTGGTTTGTCTTTTGCGATTTATGTTTATGATCTATCTACAATTTACTTTAATGCTGATGTGATTGCTAATCTGGAAAAGATATTGAACTAACTGTGAAAATTGAAATAAATTGCTCTAAGCATAGAACATACCTAAAATTAAGGGTCAAGTTGAAGCAGAGAATATTATCAGAATGGCGCAGTAGAAGCTTTTGATGGCCTACCTAAAGATCACTTCAATGGGAAGCTCAGATCTAAGGGTGGAAGGAAAGGTAGATGCCTTGGTTGTAATAAGTTTGGCCATTATGCGAAGGAGTGTTCGAGGTAGGGACATATCACTTGATGATGATAACAATCATTCCAGGGACATCTTCAATGATCAGAGGAATGACAAGTAATGCAGGTCATCAAGGAAATGATCGACTCTTCAGAGAAAGCAAGGAACCCTAGGTATGAAGAATCAAATGTTGTTTCTGATAAGATAAAGAAGCGTTATCTTGTATTGGCCCTCTCCTTCAGATTCTTTGGGAAACTGGCTTATTGCTCGTAATGCTTCAAGGAACCTCATCGGATAGAAGGGTGCTCTCTCGAATTTGGTAGAGATCGAAACAACTGTGGGATTATACTTGGAGTCGATGCCACCTATCCCGAAAAGGGCGTAGGGAATGTTACCCCTCAATTGAATGAGGGTAACTCTATTCATTTACAATTATCTCTTTTATGTACCTAATCGCAAGAAGAACATGGTGTCCATCTCGGAAATGGAAGTCAAAGGTTTCAGGGTGGCATTCATCGATGGCAAGGTACGTGTTAAAAACTAGAATTTTCAAAGATGCTTTTTCTCATGGGTTCAGGGTTGGCAATTTGTATCAAGTTGCAGGATGGTCCATTGGGGATCATGTCAATTGACATATCGCATCTATAACACCAGAGGTCTACCTATGGGGCTCTACTCGATGTGATTCAGATGGTGATAGGGATGCCTGAATTCAATAAGAGCATGAAGGTACATGTCTGAGATGTACTGAAGGAAAATCTTATAAGGGGATCATTCCCTTCATGCAGTAGGTCCATAGGTTTGGAACAACCCAAGGAGTTTGAGATTCATGATTAGGAATCTCATGTATATAGGTGGAAGAAAGCCCTCTATGGCTTGAAGCAAAACACCCTGGGCGTAATATGAGAGGATTGATAGTTGTCTGATGAAGCTGAGATTCACTAGGAGTGAAACCGATCCAAACCATTACTCGAAGGTTGTGGATGATAGACCTCTCATACCGACACCTTATGAGGATGACTTATTTCTGACAGGTGCACACCCTCTCATTTGTAGAGGTAAATTATAAGGATTTTGATTCCGAATGTGGAATGATAAACTACAAGCCTGTGACTACCTCGAGGATCTTAACTTTCAGAAGTTATATGGTAGTGATGTCAGACCA
>APFE030291157.1:11381-25862 GCA_000404065.3 Pinus taeda | reverse complement strand
AATTAAGCATTCTAAAAAATAATTATTATTATTTTGTTTTCACAAACTACACATTTTAAAATTATAATATTATATTTTCAAAATGTTAAAAATATATTGAAGAGTTAGAATTAAGTAATCTATTAAAAAAAAATTGTATTTTCAAAATGTTAAAAATAGATTCAAGGGTTAGAATTAAGTAATCTATAAAAAAAAATTGGATTATTGGGGATGAGCGTATTGCTTTAAAAAACATGTGTATAAATGTTGTGAGTGTATTAAAAAACTATATTTTCAAAACCATTGTAGTAAAAAAATGAGTTTTTGAAATCAATTTAATATAAAATTTTAATTAAAAAATATTAATTTAAATGGTAATAATTAATAATAATGTTGTAGGGTAGAAAATGACTAACAATATATATGTAGTTCTTGGGTCATAAATGAGTGGGGTAGTATATGTCACTTATTTGATAATGTATGGAGTTGTTTTTAGTGTGATTTTTTGGATTTTCAAGTGTGAGAATTTAGCGAAAAAATTTGAAGTAAAATCTTGATTTATGTTATTTAAACTGGTTTTTTAACTATATATATAAATTCAACACCCTAAAAAACCCCTAAAATATTTTGATTGTATAATAGTTATTCATCAAACTTTTGAAATCGAACCGTTGACATACACTGCCCAACCAATTAATAACCTAATAAATCAATTCTGTCTAACCGTATTGGAGACGCAAAATGCCTAGTGAGTCATGACTGATGATCGACGTTTTGTATATGTGTACTTGCATATTTGACACTTAGTATCTAACAACAATATTCTAAAAAGTTAAAGAAATATTTGTTAAATATGATTAAATAGGAGTGTACAACCAATTGCTGTTTCAATTTTCTTAGAAAATTTGAACGAGAAAATGACTTTAAAAGCCAAAAATGTTAAATATATATACAAATGCATCTAAGTGATATGAAAGAAGCAAAGTAATAAAATTGTTTGGTCTGAACTTTTTTATAAGATCATCTCAATCGAAACTCTATAAAAAAATGAGCTAATTAACAATGAAACATCCCAATAACATCATGGAAATATGAAAAATAGATTTTTTTTAAGAATTTTTTAAAACATTTTCCTTTTAAACATCCCAATAACATCATGGAAAAATGAAAAATAGATTTTTTTAAAGCATTTTCCTTTTAAAAGTAATTATTTAAATTTATATGATTTTTGTTTTTAACTTGATAGAATTAGAAATATATAAAAATTTCATGTAAATGTGAAAATTTTAAAAACTATTTTTTTTTAATATTTAATATTTATAGAGAAAAAAATGATTTGAATTTATTTTTTTACCTATGATACTTTCTTTTACAAAAACTTTATTTAAAAAAATTAAAATAACATATTATTTTAAAAATACAACCATAAGTTATTTTTCAAATTTATTTTTCAAATTTTATTGATCACTTGGATTTAAGGGAAGGAAGACCCGACTGAATTGCAACGTAGCGTATTCGAAGGAAAACCATAATTAATTGATTAATGATGTATAATGTTTATTAAAAAATAGTGTATAATTTAAATGGTGGAAATAGTATATTTAATGGGTTAAAATCATATTTGAGAAAGACCATTACTAGAGTCATAATATATTTTAGTTATGGTATATTTTTATGAAATGTATTTGGATTGCATTAGAATAATAATATAAATTTATTTTATATAAATATAATAATATAAAATTATTTTTGGTGGTTTGGTCAAACTATTGTTAATTTTTATTAAGTTAAAATTTTGGCTAATGATAAGATGAGTTATAATGTTTTGATAAATATTGGTATATTGGTTTGGAGTTATGTGAACTTTTAGGTGAGTTTCACTTAAGTTAATTTGTTTCTTTAAAAAAATATTAATAATATAAATTTGATTTTTAAGAAATACACACGCATATAAAATAGAAAAAAATATCACAATTAGATAACATCACATTCTCTAAATAATTAGATTAAAAATATGTTAAATCCAAATATTAAACTAGATTCAAACAACACCTTATTGCTTCTCAATACAATACCTTGTCTACTCATTACACTAAGTTACACTTAGATTTAGGATCATAGCTTATACTAGGTGATGTTCCAACCATGGGATTAATTTTCTTATTTAGCTTCTTCTCTATGAAATCCAAGTGCCGATAAGCATGTGTCAAACCATAACCTTGTCTCTAATTTAGGATAAGCCCATAGACTATCATATCTATCATCAGAGTTGGTAGAGGTTTATAATAGTAATAGAATTCCAAACATTTCATCGATCTCCTCTTTCCACAAATTGTGGGATAATTTTGAGGGACAAATTTCTTATGGTACCCTCGTGCAAACCAGGGGGCAACATCTTGCTCCTATTGGTCACACGTCCTTCTTGGGGTCACTTGAGAACCCCAAACTCTCAAGATAAAGTTTCCAAAGTGAAGTCCATAATCTAAAGTAACCAATTTATCATCTCCAGACTACAATATCCATTTCTGTTATGTTTAGTTATTGTTGAAAATAGAGAAACATTAAAATCCAAATGAAAATATGTTGAGATCCCCATCACCTCTGGATTGAATGGTCCATTTTCAATAACTCTCATATTCCCAATAATTTCATCATATGTAACGACATCTTGAGAATGTCCATTTCTTCCACAAAGAAGAGAGACAGAAACCAAGATTTTAGGGTCTCTTTGAGTAATTTCAATGGACTATTTGATTAAACATAGTCTGCTCTTCACTAAAATTTCCAGTAACCTTTGTTGTCAAGCCATCTATGATATATGATAACTGAACAGAAACAAATTCATCCCATTCACCCTCTTCTTTTACTTTATTGTTTGTTGTGAGAAAACCTTCCTCGCACTTTCCAAAACAAGAAAAATCCTATCATTACATGTTGTACAATGCTTTGTACTTCTGCAATTTCCTTGATGCATATCATTTGAGGTCTCCAAAGTTGGATTTTATTCATATTTGTCACAATTTTCATCAAATGGAGAGGTAAGAATTTCATCATTACAAAATATAAGGGTAGAATTATGCCCTCATCAAAAGGCTGATCTGGTATGCTCCCTTTAGCAATTTCTTCATTATCCTCTTCATAAACAACCTTATCTTTCTCTACCTCGGGGCTGGATTGATCACACATCACATTAACTGTGTTAACATTGAGTTATGGGAAAATAAAACGACTCACAATTGAATATGAGAAACGTTTTTTAATGTCATTTGTATGCTCATATTCATAATATATAGGACTGGGTTCCAAACACACAACATATGATATTCCTTTTCTTTGTGAAAATAATGAATCTGGATCAGGTCTATATCAGGGCTACTGTGTTATTCTTCTTCTGGATTGTTAGTAGGCTAGTAGCCTCTTAAATGATGCTAACAATGCTAAATTCCTCAAATTTTGAGCTCAACAGTTTATTCATGTCAATAGCAATATCATCACAATATAGATATTCGCCCTCTAAATTGTCTTCCTTATTTGGATTATCATCATGTTGAAGGAGATGAGGAAGATCTTCTTTTAATAATACCTTTTCATCTTCATTCATTCCTTCACTTAGCACCACAAGGTATTCTTCCTCCACAAAAGCTTCATCATTATCTTCATGGATGCCATTATTTCCTACAAAAAGACAAAGGTGGCCTTCCTAGTGCAAGGCTTCCAACAAGTGTTGGTCATGATCATCAAATTTTTGAAATCTTGGGTGTTACACATCATTTTATCACATTGATTAGGACTTATCCCCAATGGAGTCACCAATTTTTATGTTGACTTATCCCTCTTTCGGACAAGAGATATCTCCCTAGACCTCAAAGAAATCTAGTAACAAAAAACTAGGAACTGCTACCTTTCCCTAGACTATAATTGATTGAAACAAACACAATGGTAGAGATCACTTACCATTTAATCGAAATGACCGATGAAGTCCCCTTTAGAGCTTTCGACCATCCGCTTATCCTCGATTATTTAGAGATCTTCTCATCTTTTCCCACAACTTCTCCATGATGCCTTGAAGGAGCTCTCCATGATGCAGAAACATACACAAGATCAAAGCATCCAGTATATAGCATAAGAGATCAATTAACTAATTAACTCAATCATATATCATAAACTGATCAATATGAAATCATAATCTATGTAGATGATCAAGGAATCCTACAAATTGCATCAACAAAGACATAACTGAGAAAGAAAAATTGTCTTTATATTAATAAAATGGAGAATAGTCTTATAACCTTGAAGCCTTGATGTTGCAAGTCCCTTCCCACAATATCCAACCTCCTCCTTGAAAGAATAACCCTCCAACATTATTTCTGCAGCATAAGAATAATTCCAACAATCCTTTTTCAATCCTCAGGCCTAGGTTAGCTTTATAGGCCAAGGAGGGGAAGACTAGGATCCATTTCCCAAGGGATGAGATCTACTATTGGTGGGATAGGGGTTCTACAAAGAGATGGAGTAGCTCCATGATGGGAGGGATTAGGTCTGAATAAGCATCCATTCAAATCTTTTTAGTTGGGATAGATATGAGTAATAATTCTTCTAGACTTTACTTTTTATTTTTACTTAATCAGGATGAGAGAGTGTTCCTATGGTAAATACTGGTTGCACTTTTGCGTCTTGGATAGCCTCCCCGACAATGACGCCAAAATGTTGGTGTTCATATATGAATTATGAATATCACCCTTCTTCACATTTATTGTCAACTTGGGGTTTTTTAATTGCTTCAAGGCTACCGTGCACAATCTATTCAGGGCATAGGTTCCCTACCCAACATTGAGCATTAAAAAAGTACAAGGTCCAACAAGCATAATAAATGGAGTAACAACAAATTACAGTAACAACAAATTACAGTAACAACAATCTAATTTCACAACAACTCGAAAATCCAATAAATCATTAATAATAATAGAAAAAACAATCATAATAATACAACCAACATAAATCTATGCACACAATTAATCCAATAACACCTGATCAGGAGAATGCGCTTGACTCTCTGATCAGGGCTGTGGCAGAGAGCGAAGATCACATGAAGTTCAAGAAATCGTACTTTAAATTAATCAAGAAGAAAATACAATAGAAGTATGCTATTACATCTCTCAGATACCCCCTACATTTATGCTCTGTTAACCCTTACTTATACATTGTATCATTACACAAATAGTATTCAACAAACTCAAGAATTATGGCAGCCCTGTTTGCTCACAAATATACAATAATCATTTGAACATAAACATAATGCAAAAGATAGTAATCATGTCAATCTATGAGCTCCTCATCGGTTGAACATCGTTACAACCCCTGTCCTAGAATAACATCGCCATCTCACTAATAGTAATTATGTTGATGCATATCCTGCTAATAGTCATTATCTTGATTCTGGAAAGGAACTTTAGCAAACAAGTCGTATAAGCAACATTCCCTTAGGACTACGTTTCATTAATCAATATTTCAAAAAGACATGCCAAATGGATATACCTATATTTTTTTGAGAAATGAATCAGCCTCAAAAAAGCTATGGAATGGATAAGATGAAATGGATAAAAGTAAGTGAAAATGAGCAATTTTATCGACCAACACATTATGCTACTAGATTTGGAATTGAATAAGCTACAATTCCTTCTAGATTTCCTGAAGGTCTAGTTTGGTTTTACTAGAGTCAATCGACGATGACATGATTGCTTTAGCCAAAGACTCTTCATAAGCCAATAGAGGTGCATTGTTTGTTTGTACGGTATGGTGTGCCCATGAGTATGACCAGGATTTGGAGAAAGAACTCACCAATCCTCCACCTACACTTTAGTTTCGGCTCGTTGATTGAGATCAATTTCCCATGATGATATCAATTGTTTCACTTGAGCTAGAGTTCCAATATTGTAAGCCTGAACCACTTCTTCTATAATTTGAGCATCTGACCTGTGCCTACTTTGCTTCAGTGGCCGAACTGATGGAGAACCCCTCTTACTGTGATTGCCATTCTTCCGACATCTTCTCCATCCTCTATTACCATTTGAGCTAGTACCAAGGGAAGGGAAACCATCTTGTTTACTTTCAAATTACACAAACTATAGACATTCCAACAGATAGTGTAGGTTGAGAACCAATACTAGTATTTGAACACACGCGCACAATGTAAACACAACTTATTAGGACCCAATGTAGAAACATTAAAGAGAAGAAGTAAACGAATTCAGTTAGGCAAAAGCCTGATAGAAAGGTGGAAAATCGACCAGAGTGGCCTCCACCACCATTATATACAACTGTCCAGCACCCCATGCTCAAGAATGCCGCAATACAAAGAGATACAAAATAGTTGTTGACAATTCCAATAGTATATATCATAAATTGACTCCTCGAACCCAAAAACCTTTACGAGCCACCTCATATACATAGTAAATCAAATACAGAATATGTACTTTCATTGCTATGCTTAGGATGAAAAAAACATGGGAATATCCTTTATTGTCTTCTATATAGTCCTTCACTATGCAAAAATTAACCCATAATGGAAAATACATGACCATTTTATACAATAAAATGCCAAAGAAAATTGACACTCGCATAGAAACATCACACACAATAGAGAATAACACTACATAAAATTTCCATCTTTCTAGACATCCATTTCCATTACCTCCAACATTCCAATTATAAATCTTGTCATTGTCATTGCAGTGGAAAGTTTTTCAAACATGCCACAGTCCTGGAGGAAAGTTTTTCGAACATGCCACAGTCCCAGAGGAAAACGAAAAGAGAAGAAAACATACATGGCTACGAACGCCAACAACCAGGAGGGCTTGGACCTAGTCTGAATGTAGCTTCACCAACTTGATCAAACTAGCATGAATGAGAGACCCAAACGTCTGCTACTTTTCTTTAGAACCCAACACTAGGATAGGAATTCAGACATGAGGAGAGCTACCTGTTCCACTTGTAATTTATGAGCATTGCAACTCATCAATTCAACATTTAACAATATTCCACCTTTGTCTTCCATCCCAATAGCTCGTTCGCACACGTGATGCCTGGGAGGTGGCCACATTTTATCCTTGCCAAGGGTCGTATCAATCATTTGTCAAGTCCCGAGAAAGATTCTACATTGTATCACACCCGACCGAGGAATACATTTATTTAAATTAAAAAATAATTTGTATTTTAATTCTTTTTGTCAGGATAGGAGGTAACTCCTCAAAACGAATTATGTCTTTGCATTAAGATTGCTCATGGATATATACAAGAAGGGAGACTCTTGGGTTTCACGTCTCAGTGTCTCTTCATATTCCTATTCTCCATTATTTACTATTTACATTATTTACATATATTCACCCAATCCCAATGATTAGGTTTCAACATTCCCCCCTTAATCTGAAGGGATGTTGGTGAGTCTAAGCATCATTCTGAACCTTTCAAACTTTTCTCTTCAAAGCGCTTTGGTGAATATGTCTGCAATCTGCTCATTAGTGGAGCAATGGCGTAGATGGATTTTCTTGGCCTCAACATGATGTCAAATAATGGTATTTTTTATTCATGTGCTTCGTTCAATCATGGAACTTTGAGTTCTTGCCCAAGTTTATCATGGAGGTGTTGTCAATCATGAGTGGATTTGAATGCACTTGTTTCACCTGCAAATCTTCCAGAATTTTCCTTAGCCACACAATTTCCTTTGTTGCTTCGTTTTCTGCCACATATTCTTCCTCTGTTGTGGCGTCTGCTGGAATTGATTGTTTGCGTGATATACAAGAGACAACTCCTGATCCAAGACTCATATCATAACCTGAAGTAGATACCCCAGTTTCTTTGTCTCCATTGAAGTCTAAATCAGAGTATCTAATCAAGATGAAGTTGCCCACCTGTGTATACTTGAGTCCAAATTCTTGAGTTCCCTTCAGGTACTTTAGAACTCTTTTCGCAACAGACCAATGTCCCTCACAAGGCTTTTGCATAAACATGGAGAGGATTCCAACAACAAATGAATTATTTGGTCTAGTAGTAGTCAGGTAGTTGAGACTTCCTACAAGTTGCCTATAATTTGTTGCATCCTAAAATTATTTTCCTTTAATGGATGTGAGCTTCAAGTTCTGTTCCATTGGAGTAGTTAAAGGATTGCAGTCATCCATGCCAAACCTGTTCAACAGATCTCCAATATACTTCTTTTGAGAGAGAAATATAAACTTCAGATGTTGAGTTACTTCAATACCAACATAGTAATGAACATAGCCCAAGTCAGTCATTTCAAAACCTTTCCTCAATTCCTTCATTATGGATGCAATGTATCTCTCATTGTTCCCTGTCATCAAAAGATCATCTACATACACCACAAGATATATAACTGTTTTTCCAAATTTCTTGACAAACAAAGTTGCATCATCAATATCATAATGTTTTAAGTTGAGTTTCAGAAGTGCCCAATTAAATTAAAAGTAAATTAATAATTATTGATAATTAAATTAAAATTATAAGAATTTATTATTTTTTTATAATAATAATTAATTACTAATAACTAAATTAAAATCTTAAACAACTTATAATAAAATAAAATAAACATGTGTATCTACAAATTACTCTTAAACAAACTCATAAGATGAAATAAACATGTTTATCTGCATCATTATTCTTAAGATGTAAATTAGTTAATTAATTATTCTTAAACAAACTCAACCAGATGTAAATTTAGTTAATTTGAGCGAGGTTTAATTTCAAAGATTCTCCAACTAAATTGGATGGAATTGAAGATAGATACCGCTTTCAAGAATTCAACCATAGTACAAAAATAAATAAAACTATAAAACAAACAAGTGGGAAATCTGTAAATACTTACTCAGATGATCAAAATATTCAAGGCTGGCTATGCTAGATGGAAAATGCCCAATTGCAACGTTAAGGCTGTCACCGGGAACTTCAATAGAAACTTGATTGAATGGTCTAACCAATGCCTTTTGATGAAAGGGAAACCATATTAAATCTGTGAAATCATGAGCCCTCAGGAAATGGGCCACTTCATTTTGTATCTCCTTATCATTGCTTAGATTCAGGCTACTTAAAGAACGCTTGAAAATGGGTTGCAGAGCGAAGGTGACTTGTGATATTACTCCCACTTGCTACAAAAGGTAGTCTTAAGTCTGTCAGGTTATGCTATCAGAACCTGATTATATCCTGAAAAACCATAGAGTAGGGAAAACATTTGTGCCCCAGATACTATTTGCAGAATGTGGTCCATAGTTGGCACATGGTAGTTGTCTTTGTTCGAGGTGCGGCTCACATTTCGAAAATCAACACACAAGCAGATTTCCCCTACCTTCTTGTATACAAGAACAAGGTTTGAAACCCATGTGGAATGAAAAACTTTGTATATGATCCGTGCATCCAACAACTTGATTAGCTCTTTCTATATTAAGGGTTCAAGTGACAGATGTACTTTCCTCAGCTTCTGCTGACATGGCTTGACCCCTTCTTTGATTTGGATGATGTGTTGGATTATCCGCGTGTCATAAGTTTTCATATCATCATACGTCCACGCGAACACATATTAGTAATGCTTGAACAGGTAGACAAAGGCTTGCCGCTCTTGCTATGTACACCATGTGCCAAGATTGACGAACTTCAGATATTGTTATGTTCCCAAGTTGATATGTTTGTGCATCATTGTAGAGCTATGGGTTTTGTTATTCCTCGGACCCTGAAAACATTCTTGCAATTCAGAAAGCTTCTCCAATGATGCCACACCCTTCGTGATGAGATGGCCCTTCCTGTTACCATCTTCTACTTGCAGAGATCGCTCGTGCTCGTCATTGTCTATCGCTACATCTTTGAAGACATCAGCATTTGCCATGAAATGCAGTATCTGTTGATCATCATTAAATATGCGTAAGTTAGTTATTTTATCTGGGATAAATTTTTTGTATAAAATTTCAATAGTAAATCTATCCCTAATCGGAGACATTCTAGAAGCTACAATTGCCAGAGAATTGGCAGCTATATTATGTGTACGTGGTAAAACAATGATGTTAAATGCTTGGAAGTTAGAGATCATTTTCCATACCTCTTGTTGGTAAATTTTGAGATGAAGTGACAAACAATGAATGGTGTTACATACGTGTCGTACAACTATCTCTAAATCACCTACCACTTTGAGCGCGACCACGTTGAGGCTGATGGCTTTCTGCAAGCCCAAGATGAGTGCTTCATACTTAGTAACGTTGTCTGTGCACTCGAAGTCCAAGAAATTTGAAACCAGATGCTTCCTATTCTTTGGTTCGATCAAGACACACCGAGCTCCTAATTAGTCCTGTGCCTTTGATCCATCGAAGTACATGGTCCATAACTCGTCTGTACACAGACAGTTTGACATGCTTGTACTACTGCTACTATTGTTGCTACTGCTACTGCTACTACTGGTACAATGTACTGTACATGCTTCATTAGCATCAATTGGGCAAGGAAGGAAACCCAACGACATGTCTGGTGGGGTTGGAGCTGGCCATGTAGGATAACACACCAACGTTGTTTCCAGGAGGCAGTTTCCAAACATGAGTTCCATGAAGGCCAACAGTTCATTCTCACCATTGATGGGAGTGACATTGTGCCTCATATACCTCTCGGATATCACCCAAATTATAGTTTTTTTCCCCTTGTCTAGAATCCACATGTGCGACCAATCTGTAGAAAAATATCCATTCAACTTGCTGGACTAGTCTCTGCTGAGTAGTAAACCATATGCTTCCAGTATGTCCACAACAACAATGCTAATGCATTGGTGGACTCGGCTGTCGTGATATTGTCGGATGATCACATCTCGGAGTTCACCAATGGCTGGTAAAAATGTTCGATCAAGTAGGATGTTTTGTGTGGATGTCTTACTCCATTGTGCATTGATATTTTTAGAAATGGAGAGCAACATGACGTTGGCTGCTATTCCAAAATCAACCAAGCAATTGTAAAATTACAGTTGAAAATTTCAAATGAGAGCAGGAATGGAGGGAAACCTGAGTTTGCTTCATCCATCTGAAGTGTGTTTAGCACAGTTGAAAGTGATCTAGGAGGTGTGCTTTCTCCCTTGCTGGTAGAGGTTGTGTTGTTCATTGTTGTCTGTCCCAATGAACGCAATAGGATGTCGCACTGACTCTGGATCTAAGATAGCTTGAACAAAATGATGTCCGCGCAAGTTTTCTTCATGTCATCCACAATGTTGTATTCCAGAGGGGGTAGACTCACCGAGGTGTCCGGGGTAATATTGATGTTCATGTTGTCCGGCGGAGTATTCTGCAGTTTGATGCTCATGGACGTACTCTTGTCTGTCGCTATCTTCCCAGACTTGCTTTGAGGCAGCTGGTGGATTAACCTTCCTCATTAGTAGTCTCATATTTTCTAGTGCTTCGCCAATTGTATGGGGAGCCCATTTACTCCTAAGATTGTAATGGTCATTTTTATTTGGGGGTTGTTTCTCGGTGTTCATCTTTACTGTTGCTTGCGAGCACTAATACATGTTCACCACATGCCTAGAACCTAAGACCTCATTAGGTAGAACATCTTCTTCATTATCCGTGTTTTCCGACTATTCTTGCATACTATTTTCTACGTAAAATGTACGACTGCATATAGAGCTTGCGACTCGCTCCAGTCTGAACAAGAATTCTCTAGGTGACAATCTTCATGGAATGAACATAATTTAGGATTTGTGCACCGATCGAGCTAGAACACAAAGCTCTACACAGTTTTTGTCGGGTATTAGTTGCTACCTGGTGACATGCTTCCTTGTTTTTGTCTGGGTGGATGGTTGCTTGCAGACATGTCTGCTTTCTATTGTTTGAGCTCAGACACCTCTTTTGTCATGTTCTTGATGAAGCGAGTGAGGGTTTCAATATCGTTTGTTTCCTTGTCGCTACCTTTCCTCGTCGCCGCTTGGGACTTCCTGCTTGCGTATTTGGAGTCCTTTCTTGGTTCATCATCCTTGATGACTCCAATTGCATGCAAGTCTTTATCAATAGCAATAGTTATTGGGACAGGGACCCCTAAGGTCAATTTTGGGGCTAAAAGCACAATTTTTGGGGCAAAAAGCCCAAGTTTTTGTATGTAAAGTGTAAACTCTCCACAATTTGTGGTTGTGCAGTACATAGATGTAAAGTGTCATAAAGGGTTTTACCCTTCAATTTATGTAAGTTGTGTCACCTTTAGAATATCTACGCATGGTCCATGGACCATGGGATTGTATAAAAAGGAGAGTCTTAGAGGAGTTTAAGGCAGTTTAGTTCGGTTGTTGATGATGAATGTAATGGGTCATTAGCAGAAAGAGTAAAGGGTCTTAGAGTATAAGAAAGGCTCTGTAGCTGTATGCGCAGAGGCCTAGGGTAGAAGTCACAGCTGAGTGCATGGACCGCTGCATCTGAGTGCGTAGGGTAGTTTGAGTCTGTAAGAAGGTCTGAAGCATTAATAAAGAATATTACTCTGGAAATACCTGTGTTTGATCTATTTACGTATGTTATGAATGAATGTGATTATGTTATGATAAATAATGGTGTTACGGTTTAATGATATATTGATGCGCGAATATATATGTTTACATTGTTATATGAACGCAAGTAATAATATCTTCTTACACAAAGAATATCTTAATGCATGCTAAATATATCAAACACTTAAATTGATCTGGGTAATAACAAACTTGGGAGTAATTAGAGAGGCGTGTCAGTGGTAGATTCGACTGTTTAGGGTCTGCGAAAGACAGTCGTAGACATTTGCGAAGGTCTAGAGGGTGGTAAGAGGAAGTTATATTGATAAGCCTCAAGGGCTTATCGATCTATGTGAGGGAAAAAAAGGGTACAAAATGATATCATAACCATATTTGGGTGCAGGAAATTGGTTCCAACATCCCCCCATACTGCTTCAGGTGAGACTTCAGCCTGCGCTTTGCGGATGGATGCCGAAAGGGCCAGTAGTGTATGGATTTGTTTGGATAAACTTAACGCTGAACCAAGGACAGGGCCCAGTAAGCCAACAAATGGTTTCATTGCCAGGACCAGGATCTGCATAAAGAAATGTGTGATGTCGCATCATTGGAATCCAACTAAGAAGGAAATTGGAGATCCACAAATTCGCGGTGCAAGAGAAAAGGAACCTGCGATTGATGAAAGAACAGTGGTTGGGAAGGTATCTGTACACAGAGATACATGAAATTTTCTTCTATTCCTTCCCGGTTGAATTATACGAGTGGATCGCTAAATTGGCGGACGACCAAGGAAGGTGGAGGCTTGACGGTCCAATAGTGTGGACCCCAGAGTTAGTGCAGAGATTGGAAGCTTTTGAAGATAAGATCGCACACATTGTCGTTCAATGGCTGGATCATATCATAGGAGGATTTGTGGCATAGTTCATAGTCAATACCTCGGTTAGCTACAGCGAAGCAGAGAGATGCTTCTTCAAAGGACTGTGAGGTAAGTATTTAATGTCTTTGAATACTTGGATTAAAATGCTCTTGTGTGAAAAGTAGGTTATGCAATTACCTTGATGTTTGGAGCTACGCGAAGTGGAAAGTTTTTTAGGGATAGAAAGGGAACAGGACTTGAATATAGACCACTGATTGAGCCTCCTCTGAGTGATGATGGAGAAGCAGCACAGGCTTCACCATAGAGCGTTGTCTAGTTAATAAGGCAAGGGTTCCCATGACTACCCCATCCACCCACACCACCTCCATCTTCACCTCCACTGCATACACCTTCGCGCACACTGGCACCACCTCCGCCACAATCCACTATGGAAAATTTAGTAAAATTGCTTGTTTTCAACAGCTTGGGGAATGAGAATCCATACCAGTTTTGGTTCGTTGCGAAGGCTGTGTGGGAGGCCCAGGGCATGACAGATGATCAGATGAAGAAAGCTACGTTGGTCACTTCTTTATAGGAACGCGCACTAACATGGTACATTAAATACTGCACTGGTAACTCAATGGTTGCATTGGCAAACATTCAGACTGCACTGAATAAGGAATTAAGTAGGTCCAAGTCTGATGCACAATCGGTTATTGGATTCAAATAAATCATGATGAAGCCTGACAAGACACCCTGGGAGATGGATCAGAGATTGAGGTTCAAGATTCACGAAGCTAACATGAACCTTACGGATGGGCAGCACTGCGAATGGTTCATGGCTTCGATCTTGCCACATCTAAGGGTTTCTTTATCACAACAAAATATTGGGACCCAAGCGAAGGCCCTGGAGATTGCAATGAGATTGTGTTAGGGTCCCACCCTAACCCCCTTATCTATGTAATGGGACCACGTCATAGTCAAGAGTCAATAAAGCCCATATTAATAATTGTAAGTGGTTAATCCGCAATTAATAACGGAACCACAGTTAGTTGCAAATGGGTCGTAGTATTAGATAGATGGTATTAATAATACACGGTATTGGCCCGTGGTATTGCACGTAGGAGTCATATATAAAGGATAGAAA
>APFE030291147.1:0-21631 GCA_000404065.3 Pinus taeda | reverse complement strand
ATTTTTGTCAATAGCTTTTGATACTATTTGTTATATTATCATGTATATATTGATATCTTAATTATCACTCTAAAGAATTAATCAATAAGTATTCTAAATAAAGAGAATGAAATGATATGCAGTATTATAAATAAAGAGAATGAAATGATATGCAATTTTGTGTTTTTTTTAAGGTTTTGTGATGAGGTGGAGGCTTAGGAGGAGGAGGTGGAGGTGGTGGAGGAGGAGTTGAAGGTGGAGGAGGTGAGGATAAACTAGGCTATGTGAGGATAAAGTAGGCTATGGTAGGGCTAGTGTATTGTAGGCTAGTCTAGTGTAGCCTACAGTATGCTAGGCTAAAGTAAGCTAGGCTACAATAGGCTAGGCTAGAGTAAAGTAGGCCATGGTAGCCTAGAATAGGTGAGGCTAGGATAGGCCAAATTAAGCTAGGATAGATTAGGGTAGGCCAACCTACTTGAAGCTAGGCTTGTCTAGGATAGGATAGGCTAGAGTATGCTAAACTAGGTGAAAGTAGGCCGGGAACAATTATGCTAGAGTAAGTTAGGCTACAGTTGGATAGGCTAAGCTACAGTAAACTAGGATAGACTACTGTAGGCTAGAATTAACTAGGTTAGGCTAGAATAGATTTAGTTTTGTTAAAGCAGGCTAGGATAGGCTAGGCTAGAGTAAGCTACGTGTAACATAGGTCCATCTCATACTAAAAAAAAACTTTTTGCATTAACATTACTAAAATTGATCATGAATCTAAAATACTAGTATTCTATAGTGTTTTATCTACCCCATTTCCATGTCATATACTACTAGTATAAGCTATTAATTTTCATTACGTTACAAGGAATCTATTTTGGATTCTAAAGATTGAAAAATTATTAATTCAATTTTTGGCTATATATAGCTATTGCTTTAATGTATCACATTATTCTCCATTGACATTGTTTGTTGCAAAGGATATCAATTTCATTTAATATGATTATAATTTAACTACAAGAGCTCCTTGTATAACACCACTTATTTTATGTTTTTTTTCCCTCTAATTCATTTCAAATTATATACTTTCCATTCTAAAGAGTTAGTTCACTATATTGTCTCTACTCACTATAATCACCTTTGTTCCTATTTACCGTTTTCCAGGTTCCCTTCACTCCAAGTAAATTACAAGCGAGCAACATTTAAACTTACTACTATAAGTAAGGGTTATTCCACTATATACTAATCTATTTTCCTCATCTTACATTTTCTACCTTGGCAATGTCCAAAACCAACATTGTTATCCAAGTTATCAATTCAAGCCTTTATCAATACAAAACTTGCCATGTGTTTTCCTCACAACTAGATATTTTCGTGGAAAACTTGGTTATAAATAGTAGTGTTCATCCTTCGCTCTTAAAGAAGAGGTTTTTCATTCGCATTTCACTAATATATTTGTATGCATATAGTTTCTTGTAGTTACTTACCTCTTTGAAACAATATATAATGCTTCTTTCTTGCTTTTCCATCCTTTTTCTTTGGTACTTATTGTAATTTCTTGTATGGGTTCTTTTATGCACTATATCTCAATTTAAATTCCAAGGTTCGATAATAGATCTGTTAGTCTAACATAACTCACTTATTAAACTAATTTTTTTTGTATTCAGTAAAAAAATTCTCTATTGCTCTCATTCTACATTAAGCCTTGTCCTTGGTTACATTTGTGTTGGAATTTGCTCCTTGTTTACTTGGTGACTAGGGGCATTTACAACGTAATTTGATTTCTCCTCAATGGTTTTATATTATAATGTTAGAAAATGATTAGCGTTTAGGGTTTAGGGTGTAAAACGTTATAAAATGCTTAGGGTTTAGGGTTTAAGGCTTAAGGTTTTAAAATCTTTTAATAAACACTTAAAAAAAGGTTACAAAACGCTTGCTAAAATGTTATAAAATGCTTAGGGTTCAAAATGTATTTTCCAATTAGAGAATTTTTATGATCTCCATGAAAACTTTATAGTGGCTGCGAATTCTAAAACAAATATTTCGTCTATGCCATATAAAACTATCAATTTATGAAGTAAAGTCAATCCAAAAAATATAAAATTAAGGGTTGACTGTTTTAAAAATGAAATGTCATATTTAATCCTACGTTTAAGGAATAAAAACATGTGTTCACTTGGACTTATGATGATTTAAATACTTTAACCAAGATGTAACGCAAAATGTGATTTGAAACCTTAAACAACTCCTTTTCAATAGAAACTTAGAAGATTGAATCCCAAACTTGAACCTTCCTTTAAAAGAGAATTATATAAATGTCTAGCAGCTAGGATAATATTTACTATCTAACACACTCAGTGGTTAGAAAATCTAGTTCTTGTAAGAAATAAAAATAGTGATATTCAACTTTGTGTCCATTCTTTCAATCTTAATAAATCCTAAGATAAGGAAATCTATCATGTTTCGCCCATGGAGTAGATTTTACAACACGTCTCTGGCTCTGACATGTTTTTTTTATTGGACAAATTTTTAGTTTACAACTAGGTTATGGTCTATAATGTAGATTAGCATAAGATTACCTTTAAAAATATACGGAGCACTATTTATTATGTGATGATTACTTTTGGGCTAATTAATTCTAGTGTCAACATCTAGAGGGAAATGGACATTGATTGTTGTGGCTTCATAAATAAGTCCTAATTTTGCTAACCACTTCACTATGCGCATGCTTGCATCTGATAGTGCATATTTTGTTGTTATCACCCAAAAGAACAGTCAAAATGATGAAATCCTTATCATGTTTATGAGCTATTCTTTTGAAGGGGGATAGCTCTCCAGCAATATGACATTGAGATAAAACCATCCCAAATTGTTAGAGGAAAAGGTATTTGTAAGCTATTTGTTGATTCTATTTATGCACATGATGATGATTTATATTCAAATGATGAATTATTTTTAACTTAGAATGAAATTTCATGTGCTCCAGATAATTATTACTCATCGTATATTGATATCAATATCTTCCCAACGCATGACACTACTCATTATTTAGATGTGAGGAAAATAAAATAATTAAGACTCAAATAAACTCCTCTCAATGTAATGAATAACATCCTTTTCAGAAAACAAAATTGGTGGAGTTTTTCTTCGTTGTTTGGAATGGGAAGATTCTAAAAAAGTTTTGAAATAACTACATTCAGGGCTTTCTGGGGGTTATTTTCGTAGAGAAACCAGAACACACAAAGAGGTAAGTGTGAGGTATTATGGGACAATATTGATTAAGAATGCTCTTTCCTTGGCCTGAAAAATGTGAAATCTACTAGAATGTTGTTGGTAGACTCATAAAGCTACCATTTGTAATAATTGCTCCGATTTATAATGTAGATTTATGTACCTTTTATTATGTTGGTGACTCAAATGTATGTCGTGGGATTATGTTCTTGTCTTTATGATATGAAAACTATTTTAGCATATAGATATGTTAAATATTTTGTGGCCAATGTCCCCTAGCCTAGCCTTGCCTACCCTAGTCTATTCTAGCCTACCTTACTCAAGCCTTGCCTAGCCTAGCCTAGCCTAGCCATGTTTCCTCTAGCCTACTCAAGCCTAGCCTACCCTATCCTAGGCTAGCCTAACCCAGCCTATCCTAGGCTACTCAAAGCTACATTACCCTAGCTTACTCTAACCTATTGTAAACTAACCTAGCCAACTCTATCATACTCTAGCTTAGACTAGCCTATCCTATGCTATCCTAGCCTACTCTATCCTATCATAGCTTAGCCTAGCCTAGCCTTTCCTAGAATAGCTACTCTAACCTACTTTAGCCTAGTCTAGACTAGCCTAGCCAACTCTATCCTACTCTAGCCTAGCCTATCCTAACCTAGCCTAGCCTAGCCTAGCCAACTATATCCTATGCCAGCCTAACCCAACCTAACCTAGCCTACTCTTTCCTAGCCTAACTAAGCCTACTCTTTCCCATCGAGATGAACACATATATGATGATATAAATACATATATAGTGAACTTAGATTAGTGATGTATAAACCATTGACATACCCATGTGTGCAAAATATT
Organism: Pinus taeda; assembly: GCA_000404065.3. Classification (NCBI taxonomy): domain Eukaryota; kingdom Viridiplantae; phylum Streptophyta; class Pinopsida; order Pinales; family Pinaceae; genus Pinus; species Pinus taeda. The sequence continues at coordinate 17,590 of APFE030291147.1, read as the reverse complement.
TCCTACTACATCCTGTTGTTTCTCTAGTGTGTTTCATTTGACCAAGAGCACTAATTTCTGTACCACTTAGCATTGTAAAACCTAAATCAAACTCCTTTTAAAGAGTCAAATGAGTCTTTTCATTGGAAAATCTTGGAATGATACTAGACTCACCTTATACTTTACAGAATGTAGTATTTCCCATATTAATTCTCAGTTGATCCCCAGTTCAAGTACGCAAAGCCCGAGGTACCATGCTTGAACCAACGTAGCTACTCCAGCCCCCATCATATTGTTGCAAGTAATAAAAAATCCTCTCATCAATTAGAATAAATTCACATGTTCTTACATGGCTCAGGGGTGTCGAGACACCCATCCTTAATTATAAGTAAGGTTGAATTAGTGGTAGGCTCCTCTGCGAGCCTCACTTCATGATGTATTTTCAACACCAATGGGTGGATATAGATATGTATTACTTGGATGTCTATTTGGATCTTAGTTCATGATTAAAATCTCCACCATCTTAAGGGGAGCCCCTATTGGGGAAATGTGGAATGAAGAATATTACATGCAATCGCATGGTAGAGATTTAAAATACATTAGACATTGTTTTATCTACATCGTACTTATTTTATTTTTAGTCTTTCTACATAATCCATTAAAATTTTTTTTGCTAAAGCAAGAGTCATACCTTCTATTAAAATTAAACAAAAAAGGATTAATTACATAAATTACAACCAACCCAAAGGAAACGGGGGACATAGAATTAACTATCCCACTGAGGGTAAGGGGAAATGCGCCAAAGGCTGAATAGTTATGCCATGGGTTCACCCCCTAACTATAAGTCCTTCAAAATACAGAAGCAATTTGAACCGTTACAACGGAGTGAAAAAAGGCATACAAGTTGGAACCGAAACCGGACCTGAAAAGGGATTATAAACCAAACTATACATATTTTGGGTCTAAAAAGGGGAGTAAACATTACGTATGTGTTTTTCCTGAAATTCATTGATACCCACCATGAAGCTGAACAAGCACGGATGATAATAATGAGGCATGACTTTAACCAGACCTGCCAACATGCATAACGAACCTGGACCGTTGATCCAAAACTCAAGATCCAAGAGTTGATAAACATATTGGATGGAAAAGAAGCCCAGAGAATACCCACCCGATGAGAGCAGTATTCTCTCTCCTACTAGAGCCACAGGTTGCATATTGAGTGGAATCTAGCTCTATTCTATGCAACCACTTCCAGAGTTGAGAGCTTCCGATAAGCCAAAAACCACCTTGAGGGCGGTATTGAAACTAAAGGTTGTCATGAGGAAGGTTTCATGTTAGCTGAGGAAGCAAAGACTATGACCTAGATCCATCAAACTGCAATTTGAATATCCACCCTTGATCCTCAGCCATTTGATCCAATGGATGAGAGGAATCTCCATTTAAAGAAAAGGAGGAGGGATTCCTGCCAGCCGAGCACCCGAAAACCTGTAGACCAACCACTCTGGTTCACTGTATCCATTGCCAATAGTTATATACCTATGGTGGGATTCTGTTGTTCCTTCTAACATAAGACTCTTCACCCCTTCTTCCCACTGAGGAAAACTGAGTTTATCTGTGTTAGGAGAAAGTTTTGTAAATATCCTCATGCTACAGATCATCTCCCACCCAAGAACTTTGTGTCTAAGCTATTCTGGACTGATAAAGCTAACAAAGGCCTGCGTGCCGCTTTGAAAGTTACCTCTAGAAAACCATTTCATGTTGACTGTGTATCTACAAAACCCAACCTCTTCTACTACTGCCATTCTCTGTTCTGATGTATCTCTCAGTCTTCATTCACCTGGTTGAGACAGTCATATCTCAATCTACCCTATGGAATCTCTTACCATCTGTACTTACTACTGCTTTTAGTGTAGATAGCACCTTTATTGGCAAGTATGTCCACCAATTTATTGGTCATCCTGCACACATGTGTGAAACTTAAGGTTATCATGTTCTGAAGGTCGAGATGGATTCTTTGATAGACTTGAAGAAGCCTACAATGTCTCGAGACCTTTTTCGAGGCTGAACCACAATAGATTCTCTTGACTGAATTGATGATCAGCTCCGAATCTGCTTCAATTATGATGTTTTGAAGATTATCATTCTTCAGAATTTCTAAATATTTCTCTTGTACCATTAGATCTGCCATATTGTTTGTGGCTCTTCCCAAATTGAAATTGAAAATGTGTTGTATGCATCCCTTTTCATCCCTAATCACACCACCATACCCAGCCATACCCATATTTCCTTTTGAGGCCCCATCTATGTTGCATTTAATAAATCCCTGAGGGGGAGAATGCCAGAAATATTTATCCGTGATCAGTTGCTTTACCAACCTATTCTTGCCCTGAGGAATAAGCCCCTACTATTACGTCCCTATAATACTAGTGACTACCCCATTACTATTGTATTTATATCCCTTATTAATATTCTTGTGCCCCTATTGTCCCCATATTGTTATTACTGTACCCCATAGAATCCCTCTATTGTTATTTTTGTGCCTTTATGTTATTATTTTTAGGTTGGCTGGGTTATATTGTGACTCCTTAGACTCCTATATATAGAAAGGAGGTTTTGTCATTTGAATCATCAAAGAATCATTCATTTGTGTAATGTAAAGGAGGTTTCCCCCTCGAAGATGCTGAATTCTAAGGGTTGATGTATCTTTTCTATCTTTTAGTGAGTGGATTCATAACATTTGGTATCAGAGCTTTGGATTATAGGTTTTTCTGCTCCAAATAGGTCATCATGGCATTTTCGCTATAAATTTTTTTCTGCGATGTTTCAAAAGTGAAAAAAAAACCCATTTGAGACAAAATTTCACTGAACCTTAGGTCTGAATTTCAGAGCTTTTGGTGCTACATTTCCGGAGATATGATCTGAGGAAGTTGGTCTTTTGCAGACTCTTGTATTACATTCCAAATAGGTGACCTGGGGAAAATTGTCATAAATTTCTCTCTAAGAAATGGATTAAATTTTCGTAAGAAGCTATAGAAATAGGACGGATTGTAGTTTCTTGTAGATATTTTTCAGAGCCAAAGTTTGAAACAGGGACACGTGGCATGTCGTACGAGTTCGTTCTACGGAACTAGTCTATAATCAGGTGATTGTGGGAGATTTGGCATAACTATTCCTTGGAGAATACAATTTGGATTAGACTGGTGGCATTGGAAAGAGGACATAGTGGGCTACTGCAGGTCACAATTTTAGAACTGGATGATCTGATATTACAGAGATACATCAGAGGCAATATTGAGCTCCTACAAAGTGAAGAAAGGTGTGTAGATTTTTTTAAATTTTTGCTTAAGCTTGGTTTGAAAAATTATTTTGAAGGAATTCAAAGGGCACAGTAGAGCATTAATATCAGTAACTGATGCCTCGAGGAAGGAAAATGCAAACTTCTAGTAAGCAACTTGAAAGCTCTAGCATGAAGAAGAGGAAGAAATGCTACATGATATATCAAAATTACAAGACCAAATGTCACTCTCACAAAAGCTAACAGAAGCTAAGATAAATGGCGTGGAATCTAAGATAAAGGACATGGAAGATAAGATGGATGACTTGAAGTTAGATTTGAAGACATATTAGAAGAGAGACATGACAGATTTGAAGATAGACATAGAGGATTTGAAGACAGATTTGACAAATTTTCTACAAGAAATACTTACAAATGGTGAAAGGGTAGTAAAGGAAACTCATGATGTGAACAAAAGAAATGTTAATCATGATTTCATAGACTTTAGTGTTCGATCAAAGACCCACCATATTCCAAAAATTGATATGAGGAAGTTTGATGGAAAGAATCCTGTAACAACGATATTATAGATGGAGCAATTTTTCAATCTCAATAATGTGCAAAACACACAAAAGGTATGTATTGCAACTTTATATTTGGAACCAAATCAGTTTGTATGGTATCAATGGCTTTGCTCTTATAAACAAATTATGACTTGGGCAATTTTTACGGAAGAATTGACAACACATTATGAGGATACAAAAAGCAATACTTTTTTTAGCCAATTGGTAAGTCTCAAAGAAAAGGGTTAAATAATGGAGCACATTGAAGAGTTCCAAAAATTGAACATAAGGGTAAAAAATATTCCAGAGGAATATTGGGCATATTCAAAGCATATTGGTAGAGTTTTTGTTATTGAAGGAAGGCATACAATGAATAATGTTAATACGGAATGAGAGACATTCAAGCCATGAAACCAAAACTCAAAATTTAAATATGCATATGAAAATTTTCAAATCATGTGTGTAACGTGAGTTTCGATATTTTTAATTCCATAAGAAGAAATCCATGTGAATAAAAATATTCACAAAACTCGTGATAGTTGTAAACATTGGCCCATGAATGTTACAACTTGGAAAATAGAAAAGATACATTTACACAATAATAAGACACATATATAGATATTTCTATTTTATGAAATTTGGTAAACCTTACTTCCATTTTGAAATATTTTATGTTTTGCTAGTCAAGATAACTCATATTTCAGTACTCACAGAAGTAATAGATTGCATAAATTAATGTCGAGCGTACTGCATCAAAAAATATCTCTAGTATTTCAATCCAGCAAAAAACATTTGAATTTCTGGAAGCGAAATTTTTTTCAAAAAAAGGCTGAATGAGACCTTGAGAAAAAACAACCAACAAACCTATTCGGAAAACTTAACAAAGCTATTCGATCCGCCATGGTGAATATTTTTCAGCTTTGGAATAACAAAGTGCAAGACTTCATTCAGTAGGTCAGGTTGGGCAGTTTTAAAAATTAGGTATAATAAGGTCTTTAATTCAACTGTGAAAGTAGTTATGATAAGATTTTTAATCTAATGGTTGCAAATATTTCCATCCTCTAACATAAAATCAATTGGACTCTAAGAAGACAGCTAAGACTCTAAGGGATTTATGGGTTTCTTCGTAGAGGGAACACCTTAATGCACAATAATATAAATCACATAGTTTTAATAGACCTGCCCGACTGGAAATAAAGGCTTTTCCTATGAATCCAATGGTCCGACATATAATATTTGCTCCAATGATATCCTCCCAGACTTATTTTTTATTTTTATTTATATTTTTTAAGTAACCTTGAGGAGTCTATTCTTAATCAGTGATCTTGGCCATATAATTCCTATATTATCTCTAATATGGATAGTGGTCCAATTTATATCTTAAAACCCTTAAACTCAAGAAAAAATAATCTAGATTTTGATAGCTTGTTTTGGGTGACTATTTGAAACCCTTAAACTTGAGATAAAATGATGTAGCTTCTCATAACATGTTTTGGGTGACTATTTGAGACCATATAGATTTTGCATGCAAGAATTACTTATGTTTTCAACATAGATATACATTTGTGTCAAATATATATCCTCTTCTAAAGTCACCATATTGGAATGATGTCTTCACATTCCACTATCCTATTTCTACCTATAATAAGAACTCGATAATTATTGAACTTGATAAATGTTAATTTTTAGCTAGTGAAAATATCACTCTAAGTTTACTTTGAAAACTTAAAAATATTCTCTCACAACCAATATTAGCACCTTGTACTTTTTAAGGATGCTATTGAATTTATCTTTTCCTCGAACACCTATTTGCATTCACCTAAGCAACCATCAACCACCTGTGCATCCACCTATTCATCCATTAAGCAACCATGTACAAGGATGATACTGAATTTATCCTTTCCTTGAACACTTATCCTTTCCTAGAACAAAAAGTTGCATCTAGGGGTTCATCCATTAAGAAACCATACTTTGATATTATTCTTTGTATAAAAATAAGTCATCTCCTTATACATGCTCAATTTTGCAGTCCTTGAATTTCATATTTTTTTTAAGCTATAGGCTCATTTTTACAAGTGAAAAAATGAAATATACACTTCAAATTGGATAAAATATAATTGCATATATCTATTGCCCATTTTTCCAAGTTCAATTTCTCAAAGGCTATCGTGGAATTTCAATTTCCTCTTCTAACTTTTTTTTTTACCTCCTCATTTGTACAATCATGAAACTTTGGTTTATTTTCTAATTCAAATTTTCTAATATTTGGTGGTTGCTAAACATATAAAGAACTTAGCTTCTTCTCACTATGTTCTATAACTACGCATCTATGGGACAATAATTTAGTTTTCTTAAAACAATATTCTTATACTTAATATTCTCATTTACACAATCCAAAATCTTGTATGCTTTCACACCAACCAAATAATTAATGAAGATACATTTCACTAACTTGTTTATCTTGAGGCACATGAATATAAACCTTTCAACTAACATGTGAATATACTAATCACATGACTATAAACCTTTCAACTAAAATGTGAATTAAATCAATGACTTCATTTTAATTAAAACAAGTACGGCTTTATTTTAGTTAAGACGCTAATAAGGGTGTTTTCATAAAAATTTAGTGTAAAAGCCTTATTCAAGTAGGTAACATCCAATAGAAAGTGTTTTCAGCTAAAATTTAAACCTCCACATAAAATTCTTATTCATGAATTTCTTTTCATTAAACAATGGCTTTATTTTAGTTAAGACTCTAATAGGGGTGTTTTCCTAAGAAGCTAGTGTAAAAGCCTTATTCAAGTAGGTAACATAAAATAGAAATGGTTTTTACCTAACATTTCAACCTCCACATAAAATTCCTATTCATGTCTTCCCATTCCAATATATTATTCCTAAATCAAAAGTTATTCCCACATATAATAATGACTTGATAGATGTTGAAAAGTTATTCCCACATGCAATAAGGAGAGCTTGATAGATGTTATTTTTGTAGCATCAAAAATGTGTTTTGACAACTTGAGAGTATTTTTTCACAACCAATATCACATTCAATATATTTTCCAAGTGAAATATGTTTTGACAACTTCAAAATATTCATTCACAATGAGTATCACCTTGTACTTTTCAGAGATCCTATTGAATTTTGCTTTCCTTGAACACGAATTTTCATCCATGTGTTTATCCATTAAGCTACCATACAAATCATTCTTAGTAAAAAATGAATCCATTTCATTATACATGCCCAATTCTAGCACTCCTCGATTTTCATATTCTTTTATAGTTCTAGGCTCATCCAATTTGCAACTGAAAAAATTTGAAATTGGATAAAATATAAATGTATATTTCTAGTGGCATTTTTTTCCAAGTTTATCTTGTCAAAGGCTAACATGGAGTTCCAAGTTATGAAACTTTGGCTCATTATCTCATTCAATTTTTCTAATATTTATTGGCTGCTAAACAACTAAATAACGAGATTATACTCACCCTATTGTAGATATATGCAAGCATGGGAGAAGACTTTATTTTTCTTAAAACAACATTCTCATACTTAACTTTTTCATATACATGATCCCAAATCTTGTATCGTTTCACACCAATTACATAATTGATGAAGATACATTTGACTACCTTCTTTTCCAACTTCAAAAACTTATCCTTGGGAACATGATCATAAACCTTGCAATTAAAATGTAAATATGGTAAATGAATGACTTTATTTTAATAAAAAGGATTCCTTTCTTTTAGCTAAGACCCTAATAGAGCTGTTTTCCTAAGGAGATACTGTAAACTTATTAAGTAGGTAACATACAATAGAAATGTATTGTACCTAAAAGTTCTACTCTAACTTGGATCCTCTAAGAATTCTCTAAAACCTCCCCATTAAAGTCTTATTCATGTCTTCTCATTAGCCTATCTTATTTCTAAATCAAAATTTTTTCCTACATTTAATAAGAACTTCATAGATGTGAAAGCAGAAGAGGAGTGTGTTTTGACAACTTCAAAAATATTATTTCACAACCAATATCACCTTGTATTGTTCAAAAATTCTATTGAATTTATCTTTTCATAGAGCACCCATTTGCATCCAACTGAAATGTGTTTCCACAACATCAAAATATTCTTTCACAACCAATATCAACTTGTACTTTTCAAAGATTCTATGGAATTTGGATTTTCCTTAAACAACCATTTTCATCACGTTGTTATCCATTAAGAAACCCTAATTTGATATCACTCTTAGTAAAAAATGAAACAATCTCCTTATACATGCCCAATTATAGTATTCCTTGGTTTTCATATTATTTTATAGTTATATGCTCATTTTTGCAATTGAAAAAAAGAAATATACTATTGGAGTTGGATAAACTATAATTATATATGTCTAATGGCTTTTTTATCCAAGATCACCTTCTCAGAGGCTAATTTGTAGTTCCAAGATCCTCTTCTAATTTTTTTATACCTCCTCATTAATACCATCATGAAACTTCCTTCTCGAAGGCTACGATGGAGTTCCAAGTTCCTCTTCTAAGTTGTTTTATACCTCCTTATTAATACCATCATGAAATTTTGGTTCATTATGTGGTTCAAATTTTCTAATCTTTGTTTCGTTGCTAAACAACTAAAAACTAGCTTCTTCTCACCATGTTCTAGCTTTGCATCTATGGGAGAAGACTTTAGTTTTCTTAAAACAACATTACTATACTTAATGTTGTCACCTACATGACCCCAAGTATTTTATGCTTTCACACCAATCACATAATTAATGAAGATACATTTCACTACCTCATTATCCAACTTCAAAAAGTATCCTTAGGCACATGAATATAAACCTTGTAACTAAAATTTGAATATGCTAAACCAATGGCTTTATTTTAATTAAAACGATGGCTTTCTTTTAGCTGAGACCATGATAGGGGTGTTTTCCTAAAGATATAGTGTTAAAAAATTATTAAGTAGGTAACATACATTAGAAATGGATTATGTCTAAAATTTCTACTCTAACTTGGATCCTCCAAGAATACTCTAAAACCTCCCCATAAAAGACCTATTCATGTCTTCCAATTCACCTATTCTATTTCTAAATTAAAATGTATTCCTACATATAATAAGAAATTCATAGATGTTATTTTAGAAGTGGTCGAAAATATCTCATTGAACTCTGTTTTGGCAACGTCAAAATATTCTTTCACAACAAATATCATCTTTTGATTTTCAAATATGTTATTGAATTTGTATTTTCATTGAACACCCATTTTAATACAACTAAATTTTTTTTTGACAACTTCAAAATATTCTTTCACAACCAATATCACCTTGTACTTTTTAAATTTGTTATTTAACTTATAGTTTCTTTTATCTATTTCTTGAGCACCCATGTGCATCGATGTCTTTATCCATTAAGAAACACTACATTTATATAATTCTTTGTAAATGAAGTCATTTTCTTATACATTCCCAATTCTACAATTCCTTGATTTCCATATTCTTTTATAGCTAGAGGCTCATTGTTGTAAGTAAAAGGATGTAATATACAATTTAAATTGGATAAACTATAATTGTATATATCTAGTGGCCCTTTTTTTCCAAGTTCAACATCTCAAAGGCTAAAGTTGAGCTCCATCTTCCTCTTCTAATTTTTTTAATTCTTCCTCATTACTACCATCATAAAACATTGGTTCATTATGTGGATCACATTTTCTAATTTTTGGTGGTTTCTAAACAACTAAACAACTAGCTTCTTGTCAACCTATTCTAGATATGCTACTATGGGACAAGAAATTAGTTTTCTTAACACAATTTTTTTGTTCTCAAATTTATCATCTACATGATCCCAAAGCTTGCATATTCTTTCACCCCAACCAGATAATTAATGAAGATACATTTGACTACCATACTATCCAACTTCAAAAAATTATCCTTAGGCACATGATCATAAACTTTTCCACTAAAATGTGAATATGCTAAATGGATGGCTTTCTTTTAATTAGAAACATGTATTTCTTTTACTTAAAACCCTAATATGGGTGTTTTCCTAAAGAGATAGTGTAAAAAAATTATTATGTAACATACAATAGAAATGAATTATATCTAAAATTTCTGCTCTAACTTGGATCCTCTAAGAACAATCTAAAACCTCCCCATAAAATTGCTATTCATGTCCTCTTATTTGCCTATCCTATTTCTAAATCAAAAGTTTTCCTACATATAATAAGGGAAATATCTAAAGTGTGCTTTGACAACTTCAAACTATTATTTCATAATCAATATCACCTTGTACTTTTCAAAAATTCTATTGAATTTATATTTTCCTTGAACACCCATTTGCATCGAGGTTCTTATCCATTAAGAAACCACACATTGATATCATTCTTAGTAAATGAAGTCGTCATCTTATACATGCCAAATTCTAGCACTTGATTTTCATATTCTTTTATAATTATAGGCTCATTGTTGCAAGTAAAAAAATTAAATATACACTTGAAATTGGATAAACTATAATTGTATATATAATGGCTTATTTTTATCCAAGTTAACCTTGTGAGGGGCCAAGGTGGAGTTCCAAGTTCCTATTATAATTTTTTTTATACCTCCCCATTACTACCATAATGAAAATTTGGTTCAATATCTCATTCAAATTTTATAATGTTTGTTTGTTGCTAATCAACTAAACAACTAGCTTCTTCTCACCCTATTCTAGTTATTCAACAATGAGACAACAATTTAGTTTTCTTAAAACAACATTCTTATACTTAACGTTATGATCTACATAATCCCAAATACTGTATGCTTTCAAAGAAACCACATAACTAATGAAAACACATTTCATTACCTTATTATCCAACTTTAAAAATTATCCTTAGGCACATGATCAGAAAAATTGCAACCAAAATGTGAATATGCTAAATAGATGAAAATATTTTAATTAAAACAATGGATTTATTTTAGTTAAGACCCTAATAGGGGTGTTTTCCTAAAGAGTTAGTGTAAAACACTTATTGAGAAAGTAACATACAATAGAAATGGATTCTATCTACAATTTCTACCCTAATTTGGATCATCTAAGATTACTCTAAAACATCCCCATAAAATTCATATTCATGTCTTCTCATTCCCTTATACTATTTCTGAGTCAAAATTTATTGCTACTTATAATAAGAACTCGATAAATGTTATCTTAGCAGCGAGGGAAAATATCTCACTGAAGTGTGTTTTGAAAACTTCAAAATATTATTTCACATCCAATATCATGTTGTAAGATTCAAATATTCTATTTAATTTATCTTTTCCTTGAACAACCATTTTCATCCAAATGAAATGTGTTTTGGCAACTTCAAAATATTATTTCACAACGAATATAACCTTGTACTTTCCAAATATGTTATTTGTAATGTGAGGAGGTAAATCCTCAAATGAATTTTGATTTTCCATTAAAGTTGATCATAGATATATACATGGAGGGAGAGACAGTTGGGCTTCATCTCCAAGCGTCTTTTCATATTACAATTCTCTTTATTTTCTATTTACACTATTTTACATGGATTACCTAATCCCAAGGGATTATCATAGGTCTCAGTATTCCCCCCTTTAATCTCAAGGGATGTTGGTGAGTCCAAGCATCATTCTGATTCTTTCAAACTTTTATCTTCCAAGTGCTTATGGAAGATGTATGCAATCTGCTTATTTTTGGAACAATGATGTAGATGGACTGTCTTGGGCTCAACATGATGTCGAATCAGATAATATTTTGTATTGATATGCTTCGTTCTATCATGGAACTTTGGGTTCTTCACCATATTTATTGCAAAAGTGTTTTCAATCATAAGAGGAGTTGAATTCACTTATTTCTCTTGGAATTTTCCCAGAATTTTTGTGAGCCACACAATTTCATTTCTCACTTCAACTGCTGCCACATATTTTGTATCAGTTGTGGAATCTACTGGAGCTGATTGTTTGCATGGCCTCTAGGACACAACACCTTATCCAAGACTCATAGCATAACTTGAAGAAGATACCCTACCTTATTTATCTCCATTGAAGTTTGATTGAGATTATCCAATTAAGATGAAGTCACCCACTTATGTATACTGAAGTCCAAAGTCTTGAGTTCCCTTCAAGTAATTTAGAACTATTTTTTCATTAGACCAATGTCCCTCAAAAGGCTTTTTCATAAATCTAGAGAAGATTCCAACATCAAATGAAATGTTTGGTCTGTTAGTAGTCAAGTAGTAGAGACTTCCTACAAGCTCTCTATACTTTGTTGCATCCTCAAATTCTTTTCCTTCAATGGATGTGAGCTTTAACTTATGTTCCATTAGAGTATTAAAAGGATTTCACTTTTCCATGCCAAACTTATTCAACAAATCTCCAATGTACTTCTTCTGAGATAGGAATATAAAATTCGAATGTTGAGTTACTTCAATACCAAGATAATAGTGAACATAGCCTAAGTCATTCATTTCAAAACCTTTCCTCAATTCCTTGTTTATGGATGCAATGTGGCTCTCATTGTTCCTTGTCATCAAAATATCATTTACATTCACCACAATATATACAACTATTTTTCCAACTTTCTTGACAAACAAAGTTGCATCATCAGGATCATAATGTTTGAAGTTGAGTTTCATAAGATGCTTAGTTAAATTCTCACACGAGGTTTGTAGTGCTTGCTTTAGGCCATACAAGGATTTTAAAAGCTTCCATACTTTTTGTTCTTGACCCTTCACAACAAATCCTTCTAGATGGGACATAAAAACATTATATTTCATATCTCCATTCAAGAAACATTTTTTACATCCTATTGATGGACTTTCCAGTCATTTTGAGCTACCAATGCAAAGAGTGTCTAGATGGTATCTCATTTTATTGAGGGGAAAAAATATCCTCATAATCGACCCCTTCCTTCTGTGCAAGACCTTTTACCACAAGCCTAGATTTGTGCTTGTCAAGTGAGCCATCAACTTTATACTTGTTCTTGTTGACCCACTTGTAACATGTTGGTTTGGTTCCCAATGGAGGATAAACCACCTTCCAAGTTCCATTATTTATCAAGGTATCATACTCCTTTTGCATATCTTATTTCCATTCATCATGAGAATCGGCTTCTTTGAAGGAATTTTCTTCAAAATATGAAGACAAATTTAGTTCACAATCATAAGAAACATCCATATCAACAAGTGAATTAGATTCATATATATCGCCTCCATTTTGTCTGGTTGAACTTCTTGTTATAGTCTTTCAAACCTCATTTGGATGAACACTTTAAGGCGTCCTTGTCAGCCATTTTCGAGGAAATTTATGAGATGGTACAGACCATCAATTGACGGAGTTAGGGATGAATCATTATTTAGTATGCCAACTCTTCCAATCACATCACTCAAAGCATCATATGGATCAGTGGTTACAGCTTCGTGTGAGAGAAAAAGTACTTTAGAAGAAGATTCCACATATTTCTCTGGTATAGGAATGCCCCCTTTAATATGTGGAATCTCGTTATCAAATTATTGAAAATACTTTGCATGTCTGAATCTATCCAAGCGATCAAACCCTCGCTCAACAACATTTTCAACCTAGATTAAAGAAATATCACATATCTAGATACTAAAAACTTGTTAAAAACTTCATGATAGAGGCAGTATGCTTTGAAGGTATTTCAATAACCCAAAATGATACATGTATGACTCATTGCACCAAGTTTGTTTCTTTGTTACTTAGGTATTAAGGGATAACAATTGGAACAAAAGGCCTGAAGACCCTGAGATGCTTTACCGAAGGAATGTGGCCATACCACATTTCACAAGGAGTCTTGTTTCTAATAGAGATGGACACTTATTATTTATACACACAACACATAGAATTGTGTCAGCCCAAAAAATTAGTTTAAAATTTTTTAAAGACATCATGGAACACACCATATTTAATATTGTCTTGTTCATTGTTTTAGATACTCCATTCTATTGTGGATTATAAGGAGAAATTGTTTGATGTTTGATCCCATGCTAGCAAAGATAGTTTTCAAATTTATTTGAAGTGTACTCTTTTCCATTATCAATACGAATAGAGCCAATATGAGATTGTGCATAGTTTTCAATCCATGCATGAAAGTTCTTGAATGTTTTAAAAACATCAGATTTGTTGTTCAATAAATAAACCTAACACATTTTGGTGTAGTCATCAATAAATTTCATCATATATTTGTTTCTATTTGTAGAAGGAACAAGCATTGGGCCAAATAAGTATGAATGAATAAGTTGAATACATTCAATTTTTCTATGTGCTTTAGGATGTGAATAAAGAAAATTGTATTTGTTGTGGTTTCCTAAGATACAAGCATCACATTTCTTAAGTTTCATAGGAATTGTAGGCAAACCAACAACACCACTTTTCTTTAGTGTATCAAGGTTGTCATAATACAAGTGTCTAAATGTAGAATGCCATAAAAGACCTGATGGAAATGTACCTTCATCATAATGAGAACTATATGAAAGTTTTTGTGCATGATTAGAGGAATATTGTAACTTCAGAAGTCTTTCTTCTTCTATCCCCATCATGAAAAGTGATTGAACTAATGATTTTCTGACCTTAACCTTTCCATCATACATATGAATGGAGTGTCTTTGGTGGTGGACATGTACCAAAGACATCAAGTTTCTCCTCCGCTCTGGGAGATATAAAACATCATGCAGAAGAAAGTGTGGAAGACCAGGTATTTTGAGCTTGATGGCTTGAGTTTTGACTTATCTACAAAGTTGATCCTCCATTAACATTGTCAGTAAATTCTTCAAAGAAATCTCTTCTAAAATTCATTGTGAAAGTTTCCCCTTGATCAAGAAACCAATCATTTTTCCAAGAAGAAAGTGAAGCATTAAATAAGTATTCAGTTACCCTAATATTGTAATGTGCCACCACATAGTGAGAGGATTCAAGTGCTTTACCTCTCCCTTTATCACTAGTTTTACCTTTCCTTTCATTTCTTTCCTGCTCAATTTTGTCCCAAGGCAACTTTCATGTGGATGCATCATGTCCATCTCTATTGCATTGTATGCAATGAGTATTTGAGTTTTCTCTTTGGAAATTTCTACCCCCCTGACTCAAATTCCTTCTTCCACTTCCTTCTTCCTCTTCCTTTTTTAGACGACTGAGGAGCTATCTTCTTCCCAAAGTCCTCCCCTCTCAGCAAACTTCTTGTCAAGGGAGTCAAAGATAATCTTCTTGAAGTTCCCACTTGCTTGTAATGAATCGAGGTAATTTGAATAAGTGGGATATAGTGCATTGACATAAAGTATGAGAGGAATGTATATTTCAACATCAATGGTTTTTATATCACACATAATGGATCTTACTTCTGATTCTAAAGCAAGAGGGTCATCACTTTTCAATTCAAAACTGAAAAACTTAATGATCAATTATACAAATTCAAGTTCACAGTTTGAGTAATAAAATTCCTTCAACTTATATAAGGCTTCAAAAGAATTTGAAAATGGTGAAATATGGCAACTCACCTCTTCATTTGCAGATGTTGCAGTCAAGGCATAGGCCTTACTATTCTTATTTTCCCAAATGGAAATCTCCTTATCTGATGTGGGCTTTACAGGTTCGTTATCTCCTTCTCCTACACAAACTCCTTTCCAAAACTCATTGAAAATGAGAGTGTGTTTTATCTTCCTTGACCATTCAGGATAATTCGCTTTTCCAAAGATAACTACTCCAATAATAGATATCAATGAATGCATTTTAAACTCTATGTATTGTGTAAAATGTACTTTTGGTGTAGTTTTATAAAAAAAAATACAATTGTGTCATATATATACAATACAGGTATTATATTGTGGAGGGAGTATATGGGGGAGGGTTATATGGGGGGAGGTATTACCATGGGAGGTATTATATCACATAGGTTATATATTATATAACTGATAGTTATATATATGACGGAGGAGAGTCAACGTATGATTGGTGTTTGCATTGTTTAACACAATGGAGGGGAGGTAGTATTAACTATGTGGGAGGAGGTAAGTAAAGATTATGGAGGAGATAGGAGTATAGAGTGGGATTAACCTGCATAGGCCACTAAGGAGCGAGTTCTAATGGAGTGGTGTGATACCACGATACAATGTCGCAACACAAGGAGTTTTAAAAACCGTTTTGTAACCTTTATTTATGTGTTTATTAAAATAATTAATTCTAGCATTATAAACCATAAACCCTAAACCCTAAACCCCAGACACCAAACCTTTAACCCTAAGAATTTTATAACATTTTAATATGCAAACCCTAAACCTTAAACCCTAAGTATTTTATCACATTTTCATAAGAATTTTGTAACCTACTTTTTAATTGTTCATTATAAAAAAATTGCTAAAGTGATATAAACCCTAAAACCTAGGAATTTTACATCATTTGATCAAGTCTTTTGTAACTTTTAAAAACCCTAAACTGTAAACCCTAAAATTTGTATAACATTTTTAACCTTATAGCCTAAGGATTTTATAACATTTTAATAAGTGTTTTATAACATTTTTTTAAGTGTTTATTAAAATCATTTACTAAAGTGTTATAAACCCTAAACCTTAAGAATTTTATAACATTTTAAACCTAACGCTAAACACTAAACCTAAATTTATTTAATTTTAAAAAGGCCTCTTTTTTGTGTTTTAAATTCATTTATGAAGTGTTTATAAAGCATAAAGACTAAGCATTTAATAAAATTTTAAACCCTAAACCCTAAGCATTTAATAACATTTTGGCAATCTTTTCGTAACCTTTTTTAAGTTTTTATTGAAAGGATTTACTAAAATTTTATAAACCCTAAAACCTAAGCATTTTATAATATTTTAAAGCTAAAACCCTAAACCCTAAACCCTAAACTCTAATCCCAAATTATTTTATAACATTTTATAAGTCATTTTGTTACTTTTTTAAAGTGTTTCTTACAATAATTTACTGAAGTCTTATAAACCCTAAAGCCTAAGTATTTTTTAACATTTTAAACCCTAAAACCTAAACCCTAAGCATTTTATAGCATTTTATCAACCATTTTGTAACATTTTTTAACTCATTATTAAAATAATTTACTAAAGTGTTATAAACCCCTAACCCTAAACCATAAACCTTGAGAATTTTATGTCATTTTAAGAGATGCTTTCTAACCTTTTTTTAAATGTTTATTAGAAGAATTTACAAAAGTGTTATAAATCCTAAACCTTAAGAATTTTATAAAATTTTAAAAAGTGTTTCGTATATTGTATTTATGTGTTTACGATAAGCATTTAATGAGGTGTTATATACCGAAACCCAAAATGCTAAACCCTAAAACAAAAATCCAAAACCCCAAAACCTAAAGCCTAAACATTTTATAATGTTTTAGCAATGGTTTTGTAACTTTTATTTAAGTGTTTATTAAAATAATTTAAGAAAGTGTTATAATCCCTAAAACCTAGTCCCTAAACGTTAAACTGCAAACCCTGCTTCCTAAACCCTAAACGGTATGCATTTTATAACATTTAAAAAAGGGTTTTGTAACTTTTTTTAAGTGTTTATTAAAAGAACTTACTAAAGTGTTATAAACCCTAAACGCTAGACCCTCAACACTAAGCCCAAACCCTAAATCCTAAACCCTATACCCTAAGCATTTTATAGCATTTTAAAAATCATTTTGTAACTTCTATTTAAGTGTTTATTAAAAGCATTTACTAAAGTGTTATAAGCATTAAACCCTAAACCCCAAATCCTATACACTAAATCCTATAACCATTTTAAAAATAATTTT
>APFE030291144.1:51132-72258 GCA_000404065.3 Pinus taeda | reverse complement strand
GCCTACCTCAGTATGATATGATATTTTACATGTATTTTGTGTTGAAAATTGCATGTTCCAACCGGGCTATCCACAAGATGATCCTCGAAATGATAAAGCACTTCACCCTTCTTATATGACTTAACACCCTTATCTATTACAGGCTTCGTACTTTAGGGGGCAATCTGTTACACTGAATTTTGTCACCTTGACTATCTGCAGTTTATGTGGCCTCATCAATAGCCACATTGTCCTCTTTGTCAAAGCCCCATACCTCTGCTCTTCATGTCAAAACTTCAAAGAGAGAGAAAGTCACTTGAAAACATGTTTATCTCTGGGTACGCAGGTTCTCTCTACCTTTCCTGCGTGTACGCACTCCAAATACACTATACATGCGTACTTGTACGCTCTGTAAGCCAAAGGTTGGGTGCATACCCTTGTAAAGGTCAAAAGGCGCGAGTTTCATCTTTAAAAAGTTACTTGTGGTCACTTCTAGAGCCTTCTAGAAGAGTTTTTGACGTGTATTGACCGCCTCCAGATGGTTCATGCATCCCTATGATAGAGGAGCTTATCCCATCAAGAGAGGAGCTACCCCATCCAAAAGAGGGAGTATCCCATTGATGTTGGAACTGAATAACCTCCTCTAGAATACTATAAATACAGGCATTGGGCCAAAGGGGGAAGAGGTTGAAAGCTGAACATTCTATAGGGTAAATGCTGCTGGAATTAGGACTTCCATTTGTTGACTTGTGAGGAGAGATCACTATCCTTCCTTGTTGCCATAGTGGGAGTGGGTGAGCTTGTCAAAGTAGAGGAAATCTCTTGCTGGAACCTGGGAGGAGCTTGCACAACACCAAGGCTCAGGTTGTAATGGTTCCTTTTTGATTATTTAATACAAATAAGTCCATTCTTCTCAATGATTTGTTAATGAATTATTTCATGTATTCCTTGGTCAATGTGATAAATATGCCTTGTTTTATGATGAATATTCAGATGTTATGTAATCGTTTGCTTTGTTAGTGTATGCAGGTCTGAAAGTGAAGGAGGAGCTCATCTGGATCAGCAAGGCTGGACTGCTACAACAAGCGTTGGACCTAAGGTAAGATCGAAAAAATTTGAATTCTCGTAGAATAATGTGTGTTTAGAGAAGGATAGCTCTTGTTTGGTTTGTTTGTCACTAGAGAGTCTTAGACTCCTAGGGAGGTTAGATTTGTCCGCAAATATAACTCTTTCCGCATGACACCATAGTAGTGGATCTCTATTGCACCGAGGGAGCAACGATAAAGTATTCCACTGTAAATACTTGGTATGTTGGGGATGAGGAATGTAGACGTGGGATTTATAATTTTATTATGAGAAGAGGTTTGTGTGATGGAGACAAATCCTACAGGTAAATTGTATCATTATATTTCTATGAAATCTCGGAATGTGTTCAATAAATAAATATGCACGTACTCTTGAATTTATCTATGTTGTAGTAAGATCAAGAATAAAATTTTCATTGCAAATAATTGGGATATACCATGTAAGTTTACTTTACTACATGGAATTCTTGATTTGTTAGATCCCAACTAGTTAGGGTTGAATTTATTTTTGGTGTAATCAGATTAAGAATAAAGTTGTCATTTTAATCACTGAAATATGCCATGTAAAATTTAATGACTACATGAAATTGTTTATTTGTTACAGCTCAACTTACTAGGATTATGAAGAGTCCTCTTTAATGACAATATTTATGAATGCTCTATTCTTTCTCAAACAATTACATATTACAGAAAGGTGGAAGATAAATGAGATGCAACTGAATGGATTCTATTCTAAAATGTATGGAGGGAGTATAAAATCATTTTCAATTGTGTTCAAATATTTTGGAGCACCCATTAAAGTGCTTCAATTTCCTCCTATTTAATTCCATTTCTACTCTCCCAATGCTTCCAGAAGTCCTTCTCCAAACTCTTAACTATCTTGGAGGGAAATTGATTACTTGATTGGAACCCACGGATTACAATTTGATTAGGAGTAAGGGATGAGAAAGCTTCAAATTCTTCAATATATTCTGCAATTTAAAAACATATCAAACAATTGCCTTTCTGTTTAATTGACACGACAATCACTCGACAATTTTTTAGGATTTTGATACCTTTTTCAATGATTTTTTTTTTTTTTTTTTTTTTTTTTTTATTATAAGTAATGTTATCAGTTAAAGAAATTAAAGAAAAGGTGAAAATGATGCAATGGAATGATTTTTTTGTTTTAGTGCCTAAGAATTCCTTTCTAATGTGAAGGGCTTAGTATTTCCTTGACTCAAGATTAGTCGCATTTGACTTCCTAGCATTTGTTTTAATTTCATTTTTGTTGTGTTTATATTGCTATCCTTGAAGTTGGTGATCTACTATGTGTGTAATAGGAGGTATGAAATACTAAATACTCTCAAAGGTGATATTGATGGATGACTAACCTTAAATGACCCTACTTGATACTTTAGTATTACATGATCATGCAATTAAATTATTAATCAATATTAAAGGGAAGATGATTAACGTGCAATGTTTCTTGGCTTGTCATATAATTATTGCATTTTGGCCCCCAATAATATATTTGAGGCTACTTTTTGGTTGTTACTTGTGGAGATTCCCTTTGGCTCAAAGAATCATTGAGGATAAATGTCCATTGCATTGCCATTGGACATCATCAAAGAGGAATTCGCCAAAATTAGTAGAGGACATGAGAGAAATTGGTACACTGAGCGGATAACGCTAGAGAGACACCAAGGCACCATAATTTCTTGTGTATTTAGACTCACTCAAAATTAACTAGTCACAAAAAGTACCTTTTTTTTTCTGAATATTTTCATGTATACATAAATACTAAAAACACAATTCAGACTAATTATTAAAACTAATAATTATCTGATAGTCATAATTTATAATTAAATAGTATAATATGATTAATATTATTGGAAAAAACTATAGGTTCCAACTATGAGGGGCATTGTGACAATATATGTACACTTCTCATTGGATTTGACAATCGTTTCTCAAAGTGTGATATCCATCGAACGAAATGTACTCCCAGAGGCCATTGTGGGATTGAAATTTTTTATTTCAGTGGAAAAGTGGTGATATATTTTCTTAGGCCTCAGTGTTCTACTTCCCTAAGGTTTTGACACTACTCATAGCTAGCACCTTCATTCAACCAAGTGAGCTACTCACCTTGGAAATTTGAATCATTTTGTCTCCACAATCCAATATGATGTTGGATCAATCTCATGATCCTAAAAACATAGGTCATAATAGCGAGGAACTTTTACTATGGGCAAAAGAATATCCAAATTTAAGAAACATGACTCTTTTAGAACAAGCAATAAGGATATTTTTTACACTAATATTTTTCTTTTCCATTTGTTTTCACAAGTTATCTATTGCGTGACATTTTTAATATGTAACTTAGTTGGTATGATTGTGCCTAAGGTTTTGTTGAAGGTTGAATACTAAGTTCCTAAGGTGTTGTTTTCTATGGGATGTTCTATTTGTTTTGTTTATACAGGTCATCTAGCTGCATAGTGGCCACTATCGAATGTTGAGGTATATGTTGTATAAATATTTTATATTCTACTTTATTTTATATTCAAGTATTCATCGTCTTTCATATCTTACACTCTGTATTGTATCTTCTTTGATTTTCAGGAGAGGAACTCAATATTGATGGTAAGAAGCAACAATTGAAGAAAGAAGAGAACAATAACACTGGAGTGACAAATGCAAAAATGAGAGAGAGATAAGAATCTGTCTAGTGATACCCTTAGAGCCTATATATGACATAAGACACACTCATAGAGATAGATGATCAAGCCTTTAGAGTTGGTGAATTCACTTGCAATGCTTTGGAAACATAGTGATAATGTTTTGAAATGATAAAAAAATATTTCGTGCGTAAATTGTAGTCCAACCGATATTAATATGGAAACTCATATTGTAATACTTGATACTCTATATAATTAAATTTATATGGTGGAAATTATTTTTATTTGCACTTGATGTTATTTAGTCTCATAATTAACATATGTAACTTTGCGTTATCATATTAGATAAACATGCACATTGTATGACATTTTTTAAAAATTTAGTCACAAAATCATACTAATTAATTTATGTTGATTAATAAGAAACACATAAAATCAATCTAAAACTACTAAATTAGTAGTTTATATTAATTAATGATGAACATGAATAAAATGAATATATGATTGAATTAGTCATTTATAGTGATTACGAATGAAATTAAATTAAATGAATAGAAAATACTAAATCAATCGTTTATATAATGAATATGAAAATACCAATAAAAGATAAATGACTACTGCAAATAATATTTTTTTTTATTAAAATGATCATTAAATTAGCATATATAGGACTATTATTAGCTAATTTACAGTATCTTATAACATGAACAACATTTTGGTCATTAATTGGTTTTCTCGAGGATTGATATAGTAATATATTTTGTTGTATATTTGGTCATTAATTGTGACAATTAATCACTAAACAAATGAAAAAATAATGACCAAATTAAAGACTAAATATACTACTATATGGTAAAATTGAGGAAACCAATTAATGATTAAGCTAAAAATGACTAAAAGTTGGTCGTGTTAAAAGATACTATAAATTAGCTACTATTGGTCACTAACTGAAAAATGGTCGTTTATATGCAAATTTTAGTTGTTTTTTAGTAACTAATTGGTTATGTTGTACTAGTGTATGGTGTCATATTTGTGGTACTGGATCGATTGTAAATATTTATAGAATCATTGTGGTACAATATCATTAAATGGAAGTTTAGGTTAGGACGATTGGACAACTACCATTAATCATCTTTTAGAGTCTACACTTTAACATACAAACACAACCATTAAACATCAAAGCATTGCCACTTAATGTGATTCTTACCACCTAGAATCAAGAAGTGCATATAGTATTGGGAAATGGTATGGGTTTTAAAAATTCCACTTAATTAGTGCATAAATGAAAAGGTGCTATAAATGCATTGCAAATTAACTAGTTTGACATAGGACTATAAGAATAATGAAATTTGTGAAAACAATACTTTAACTATTGCTTTTTTATTTCCATTATTTGTTTATCATCTTATCAAGGTTACAAGTTGTAGGGTG
The DNA here is from genome assembly GCA_000404065.3 of Pinus taeda. Classification (NCBI taxonomy): domain Eukaryota; kingdom Viridiplantae; phylum Streptophyta; class Pinopsida; order Pinales; family Pinaceae; genus Pinus; species Pinus taeda. Next base: position 67,106 of record APFE030291144.1, on the reverse strand, counting down.
CACCCATACTTCATAAATAAAGCGTAAAAAAGATTAAAATAGTATAGGAAATCAAATATAGTTTCTGGAACTCGGCATGAAAAGACTGGAAAACTATCTCCAACTATGTTGCAATTTTTTTGGGATGTGGAAATGGCAGGGACAGGGGGATGTGTCCTTGGGATTGATAGAGTAAATCCTCACATTTTTTAAGGGATGGTGGGTTGGGGATGTTAATATTAATAATAATAATAATAGAAAATAATATAAAATATTATAAATTAATAATTTACTATGAACAATTTTAGCTAATTGTAAGCATAATAGGCTATACTATAATATTATGCACATCCCTCATACTTGTCAATTCTGAAAAAAGATCGAGCATTTTAAAAAAGGGCCGAGAGAGATTCCATTATTGGCCCATAAACATGAGAAAAATGCAATTTAGTTTTGGGAAACTCAGTTATAACTATTTTCAATTTGCAATAAGATCCATGGTGGGTATATGAGACAAAGAATTGTCTTTATAACAATTTTTCTTCCTCAAATTTCTTATTAATGATGATTATGCTAAGAATTAAAGGGCATTCGATTTTTAATAGGTCTTTGGATTTTTACAGCTTTGTTGAAAACAACTATGGTTCTATAAATAAATTAGATTAATATTTCATATTAGAAAGGTGATTGTTTTGAATTTATTCAAACATTTGTAACCAATCTGGGTAACATGACTATCTATTTTTTTTCAACTTTTCACAAATTCTTAATTTTTTCACAATGCTTGAGGTTTCGATGGTGGATGAACTGCAATTAAATGAGTCTAATAAGTCCATGCACAACATGTAAAAGATGAAATGACTCCAAAAATGAGAAGAGCAAGAGAAATAACCCCAAGGATCAACCCTTGAAAATGTTGTACTTCTTGACCTTTTGACATGAAGGCCTTGCTTGCTATAATTGTTTTTTTGAAAATACAAAAGTTAAGTCACTAGAAATGTAAATCAAAGTACTCTATACAAAACCTGTGTTTTGAGCTATAACTTGTATAGAAAATTTAAATTTGGTGTAATAAATAAAATGATGGGAAAATGATAATTTGGGGAATTTTGAGGTCTAAAGTGGAACTCTGAAGGAAATTATAAAACAATAGTGGAAATAATAAAATAATATTAGATCACATCATCAAATTATGGAGGGAAAAAGAAAAAACTATTTTTCAACTTGTATTTTCAACTTTTCTCCCTACGGGTTTACTCAAATTTTGAGGGGGAACACTCATTGGATGCATAGTTTGATTCTTCATCCAAGGAATACCCATGTTGCATACTTTTCATGGACCCTATTACATGAAAAATGAAAAATACATGAAAAATGTGATTGTAATCATGTTTTTTCATGTATTTCTCATTTTTCTTACAGCGGGGTCCGCCGAAAGTATGCAACATGGGTACTCCTTAGATGAAGAATTAAATTTTGCATCCAACAAGTAACCCCACTCAAAATTCGAGTAAAACCTTAGGGAAATAAGTTGAAAATACAAGTTTAAAAATTAGTTTTATTATTTTATTATTTTATTATTTTATACTCTTTTACCCCAAAAATGGTGAATCATCCCCCATGGTTGACATCATCATCATGAATCCTATTGGTTATTATAAATTTTATTTTGGTTGTACATTTTTCTTAGGTGGCCTTTTTAGACCTGAAGAGTTCTCTAATGATGTTGTTCAATCATCAATGTCCATTGTCAAAAGTGAAGATACATGGTTAAAGTATCCCTGAAATGTGCCCAGAACATTCTTGGAATATTACATGAACGTCCTGCAATTTTGGCTAGGGGATGGCTAGCAAGTCCCCAAGTCCCTGATGAGATCTCCAACAATTTAAGGATCTTACCTCCCCAGGGTTGCCAAAGTACCCAAAAATATAGAATGATAGCTACAAGTCTTTTGTGTTTTCTGGTGGTGGCGGGGAAGGGGGTTGTGGATGGGTCCACATGGAACATATATCTCTATATATTTCAAGAAACTTCCATATAGGAAATGCTATGGGAATGACTGCAAAAATGGAATCTGAGCTACATAGAATGCAATTGTATGTTATTGTTTTCCACTAGTTTATATTTGGAAATTCTTATGATTATCTAAAACCATAAAGAGCATTGATGGTAAAGCAAATGTGATGAAATCAAGATGTAGATTGATATTTTTATTCTCCTTTCATTTTCCTTAACAAAGTAGGTGTGCTCATTTGTTCAAAACATTTGGAAATATTATGGGAGAATATCTATACATGGAATTTTAGTTACATAGAATGAAATTGTATGTTCTTGTTTTCTTCTAGTTTATATCTGAAAATTCTTATGATTAGTAGAGCTAGCAAGATCATAAGTTGTAAAGTGAATATGAGGGAACCAGGATGTAGATTGATGTTTTTCTTCCGTTCATTTTCTCTAACGACATAGGTTTTTCCAGTCAACATAAATTTGGAGTGGGTTTTTATCAATTTGTTTCTTACTATTTACAATATTTTCACACATTAGACAACATATGGTTAGCAGTGAAATTGCCTCCCAAACTCTAGTCAATTTGATATTGGCTTGACATTCTTCTCCTCTGACTATGTGTACAGTTCCTTGGAGATGGTAGTGAAAAGATAGCCGAGTTTCTACGTAGTTCCATTGGGATCATCCACAAGAACCACACAAAGAGTATAACTTATTATATCAAGGAGAGTGTGGGTGAAGAGATGGAACAAGAAACCATGTAGGATGGAGAGAGAATAAAAAATGCAAAAAAATAGGGTCTTATTTTCCTTGGAATGTAATATTAGTGTTTGGAAATCCACATTTATATAGTGGATTGAAAATGACTCACATGAGTTACATGACCTTGTAGATCAGGATTTTATGCAGAAATACTACTCATGTAACGACTCTGTTAAAATGTTGACAATGTTTTTTCCATTTAAATTATGTACTAGGGGAACCCAAAGAGAGTTGTAAACTTGATTTTGCAGTAGACATGACAGGGAGATATAATTTCAAAGGTTTTTCAGAGGCATTTGCAAATTTTCACAAATCGAAGAGAAATTATAGGAGGATGACATGAAATATTATGAAAGCATAGAATCTAGATACCCAGAAAAAAATTATGTTATTTGTAGATGGTGAACAAGAGATGGTGCATTTGAGAGACGAAACTATCCCAAAGGGACCTAAATTAATTTGAAACTTAAGAAGATCAGTTCCAAGTTTGAAGAACAAATGAAGATAACGCATTTGAATTTGAGATGCCAGAGGACTATAACATATCACCCATTTTCAATTGTTGAATTGTGAAAACCAGAATGAAAGAATATGTGTAAATTTATTTTCATTAAGTTAATAGACATATAAATACAATGCCCGTGACTATTGGATTCAACTTTTAATGTCCCTTGGACTTTGTATGACAGTTCACAATACAAACCATAACCCTAACAGATTCACTGCCCAACATCCCCCTTAGGAAGGCAATATTAGTGTTGGGAACACCACATTTCCACAAAGGATTGCAAATGACACACTTGAGTTACATGACCCTGTAGAGGTGGTTCGTGAGCTTATTTGTAAGTTTCAAGATATTGGACCTGATCACTTCAATATTGGATGCTTTTTATGTTGAACCTCAACATTATTCCTAAACATTTTATAATTATGTTTTTGTAATGACGATGATGCAAGAGTGAGAATATATAGGTGGATTAAAGCCTCTATGTCTCATGGAAAGAAGCATTTTCATTGTTTTAATGGTATGTTTTGAGGTTCATTTTAGTAGAAAGGTCAATAGGCTCTCATACATTTTTGCAGTGTAGTGACTTGAGAGTCATAGTTTTCATACTCTATGTTGTTCATGTGTAATTTTATTATTGTCATAAATAAATTAATTTACAAGTAAATTGATAATAGTGCATCTATCCTATTAAGTGTTAGTATAATTTTCTTCCTTTTTTGCATATCTACCTTTTTTTCTAATGCCTTCTTTCAGTGTAGTTTTTGACATTTTAGCGCTAGAAACAACAAGTTAGAAACAAATTTACTGGGCTTGACTGTACCAGGTTTTTATGCGAAGTGTTTGTACGATTCATGGTTTGATCGAGTTGTTTATGTTTTACCTGGGCATGTAGTTGATGGATTTATTTATGTGAGGGTCAGTCTGGAAACATGCCATAGATGTTTCCAGTTTCAAAAGAGAGAAAAACAAAATAGTGTTTCATTAGATTATTTGAGAGGTTTGCATGAAAAGTATGAGAATTGGCTCTTCATTGATTAAAGTGGTAGTCATAGGTTGTTGTCTGTGAGCCAATTACCTCTTGATATTGATAGGTTTCTACATCTTGATATCAAAATAACACATTTCTTTTGTAAGGAGAGCATGTACATGCCAGTATTTAGAAGGTAAGCCAAATATTGACCTATTATATTTATAACCAAGTTGCATGCTAATGCTACTATGTATTTTATGATGTTAATCGACTGCTTCTAAGGCAAACATGTAAACTTTAGGTTCCAACGTTAGTGCTAGATTGTGAGCCTAATATTGAATTCAACAAAGACATTGAAGCAATGTAAGGGTAATAAATCTTTCACCAGATTGGTTTTTACTCGTACACTGTGGAATAAAAAATTTGATATAAAAAAAAGAGTATATTTACCTCTTGGGGAATGGAATATCTTGATACTAGTTATATTTAATTATGTTTTTTCTTACATATTTCTTGATCCCTAAGATTAATAGTTAGGGGGAAGATAGAATATCACTTTGCCTGTGATGTTTGTCTATATTCACAACTAGCAGACACAATGGAGTTTTGTACACTGAATGGTGAACTCTAATTTTGAGCTCACCTGTATTTATGTCCATGAAAATATGCTAGAAAATAACACCTAGATTTACAAAGGAAAATATGATGTTGATAGGGTCGTCTTAACTCATGTAATAAGTAGTTGTATCTCCCCCAGATCTCATTAAAAATGAGGATCCTAAAGATGAAATGTTCCTTGAACTCAACTTATTGCAGATGGCAAAGCTAGCATCTTCTTTCCTAGCATAGACTACAGTGCAAGTAAATTTGATGTTGTTGATAACCTACCTTGAACTATCTAAGTTGGACCGTAATGCCTTGAGATTATTGAGACAAATGATGCCAGGTATACTTAGGGTGGACAATAAGAGTCCCAACATATATATAATTCAAGCCATTAAAGTGCAAATCTATAGTTAGTCATAAGAAAGGAGAAAAAATTTAGAGGCAAGAAAACTAGTACTCACAAAAAGTCATATTTTCTATTTCTTTTAACAGGTGAAACTATTTCAACAAATTGCTAATAGTAGGATGCTCATAAGAGCATGTCTAAAATGCTTTTAAGAGGGGATGAATTCGTAGAGACAAACTAACACTTTTGGATAGTAATTTTTTTAAATTTGATCAAAACAACTAAGCCACTTCACTAGCACCAGTTTGTTCCTCTATCTATGATTGTAAGTGTTGCCCCTCTCAGTAAAATATGGTGGAAAAATGAAAAAGATGCAATTTAATCATGAAATATCATCTCAGTGGCTCATTGATAACTTATTTGGGTTGTCCAAGTTGTCAATGGCTTATTCATAGTCTATTTTGTGATGTTGATTTTTAAAAAATGCGTTGTTTTGAGGATGCCTCGTTTGATGTCAAGCTATAGTTCACATTTTCCACCTATTAGAGGTAGTTTGAGTATTCTCTAATCATTTGTTCGTGCTCTTGCTTGGCTTGTAGTTGAATCCCTCGGTTTAAGTGTTCCACGAATGAGTTATTATTTGTATCTTTAAATATTTTATTTCTCTTTTTGACTTTAACTTTGGGATGAAAGGTGATTCCTTTGGATGGTCTAACAGACTTTGTAGGATGGTTAACATTGATAACAATGTTGCTTCTAGGTTTATTTTTTTTCATTTAAAAGGAATAGAAACAATAAAATTTGAATAGATTTGTTATGTCTGACTTTAACTTTTTATTTTAGGGTTGTGTGGATTCCGTGAACCAAATATGGTAATTTTGTATTCAAGCTGTAGATCCCATATCTACTTCATAAGGTCTAACATTGATTCCAAGACTAGAATAGATAGGTATCAATCAAGCACCATTTGGATAAGGTGTGGTATTTGTAAATATTTTGAAGACGGGAATATGTAGTGGTGTTGGCTATCAAGGTCTAATGGAGGCCCTAAAACCTAGCGGAAAAATGTTATGAACACTTTCATGCTAAAATTTGTGCAATTATAGCAAGTCTCATTCATGTATCCATGTTGATTGCCCCAAAACTAGTCTTGGTTTAGGATAAAGAAATAAAGATATTGATTTATATTGAGAGTGTGCCATGTAGAAATTTGAAAGTCTAGGTTTTGACTCTGTAGACCCAAAAAAACCATTGGTTGGTTCACGATAGGATTTTCGCTATAGGAAAATTAATGTTTATAGTACTTTCTTGCAGAAACTTTTGGAAGATGGTGGTCAGGCTGCAACTTAGACACAAGGTTCAACGAATAATCCTCTTGGCTCAGCATGTGTTTATGGATATCAAAATATGGATTTTGAGGTGAGGTTATAATATTAGAGATCTAAAATTTTACAACCTTTACATTTCTTTTCCTAATGTCATGAAAATGTGGCCATGAATTATGGGTCTATTCTTAATTTCTTATAATGTATTGGTAATGATAATTCATATCAAGTCCAAATCACATTCTTGATTCCAAACAAATATAGGATTTGTGTTTTCTCAGCTATCGTGAAGTTAATAATGGACAAATCTTATCTACACATTTTTAGGTCATGAAAAATTATCATATATCCATTGTATCCCTCTTCCAATCAATATTTACTTTAACAGAGGTATGCCTTGAAATTTCACCTCATCTAATTTACTTTCTTTCTCATACCATATAGGGAGATTAATTCTTTCATTGATTGAGAAGCTTTCATTTTTTTACTTTTGCACACAATGAGGTCATTATGTAACACTATTGTTACATGGAGAGTGGAACATTGTCAGCCATCATTTACAATGGCAAAAGTTAATTCCATGAAGACAATATTCTTGTAGAATAGTGGGGTAAAGTGTTTGAGAACCATGAAATCATGTTTAATGCAATGGTCTCTAGTTAATTATGTTTAAATTAAAGACTATGTTTCCTTTTGTAAAATTTCAACAATGGATAAGGATGGAATCCCTAGTTACCATTGGGTGAGGGGTGAACTCCCTCACAAAACATTTAATAAATTAAATGTTTGATAGTTTTTCGCTTCATTTTTTCTAGCGTAATGTTGGTGTTAATTTATGTGCTTTCCTATTTGGTTTTCTTAATGATATGGTGACTTTGCATTACGTTTTTAATAAAGTTGATTAAATGAACAATGTTAATGATGCTAAGTTGTAGCAAAAAGAATTATATTAACAAGTTGCACTAAACATTATTTATTTACAAAATTTGCTTAGGTTACTTCACTTAATTATTGTGACTATATCATTTTGATTATTAGTTGAGGAGTATGGGATAAGTCATTTGGGAATATTAGATGCTTCTAAAACTGGTAAAAAGTTTATAATCATGTATATATGTAGGAGAAATAATGAGGGTGTATTGAGGGAAATATTTGTATGAGAAGAATTATTGGTATTGCTCAAATTCTATGTAGGAATTTGAATACATGCAACTATATTGGCCTACATATGGTAGCGTTGAAGCCTTAACACATTTAGAGAAGTAAGGAATTTATTATGGCCATGAGCAATACACACGTGACCATGGCCTTGTTGATTTCATGAGAAAAGCGGTTTTCCATGCATGTAGATCTTGGTGATTTACAAAATGTGGTATTGGTTCTCAAACCACATTATACGTTGCATTATTTCTATGATATTTCTAATTAAACTCTTCATCTATATTGGTAGCAAGGTGTATTTCACATTTTTATCGTAGTTATTTTTCTGACATGCCCATTTATTGAGAATATATTGTTATACTTGCATAGTAATTGTTGCAATCTATTTTACATTTTCCCTAAAGAGGAACCTTAAAAAATTACCTATTGTAAGTGCTTGCAACCAATGAAAATGAAAAGTGGTTTTTTTTTTTTGCAAAATGGCCAGATAATGATGGGTTATGTCAGTTATTAGGATATTAAAATACAAATATGAATGTGAATATAATTGAGTATGGGAAAAAAACACGTTACCAAAAAATCCCAAATCCCAGGTAACTCTTAATACTTTTATCAAAGTATACATCCCATATAGATATGTGAATATTTATTTTGTTAAAATCTATATTTTTTAAAAAGCTAGATCCACTATGTTTTGAATTGGGTGGCCTTCACACAAGGATTCCTTAATACGACATTCTATCATTGACTAGTTTACATCCAGTGGACTTAAATTTTATAAAATTGAAGAGTACATGTAGACAGTTTCATTCATGTGCATGGAAAAGGATGAGGTTTTATCAACCTTTATAAGTTGACAACTAATCCAAGTCATCCTAAGAAAGTTAAAACTAATAATTAAATTAAGGAACAAAAAACTAATAACGCAGTCCCACCACTGGATGGATAAAATATTTATTATTAAAAAAATGAAGAAGAAAATATAAGTGCTAAACAATGTTTTGATCAATGGTAGAAAAATAGCCACATACACATTTTTATACTGTCATTACCCATTGCGTGATCACACTTATCCAATTTTTTGAAACTAAAACCACTATTATTTTCAATGGTTCTCATTACAATATGTTGGATCCAGAGTGGAGCACTGGACTCATCTCATCTCTTTCTCAAGTGCTCCATACCAAAAGTTGTCTTTTCATTTCAACACTTGTAATTGGAATTTGTTTGCCATAAATGAATGCCAATTTGCAGCATTCATTAAATGCATTCCGTCATTGAATGAAAATTTGATGTTCCCCATCTTGTGACAACTACTACGATAAATAAATTCAATATCAGGATACCAGATGACCAATATTTGTTGATGGAAAAATTTAGGGAAGTAGAATAATTTGATAGTTAAAGATATCATTCAATAAAGTCTCAATCTGAAAGGACACCATTAAAGGTGGCCATGTTGGGATCTAGGTTCTATTGGGGGAAGACATTTTGTAGAACAATGGGATAGTGAGGATCGATGGTAGGATACAATAAGAAAGGATTCATAGGTCCTCCCTCCAGGAATCGCAGGACACAATCCTCCACCCACACCAGCAAGGGAATCCAAAGAAAATCATCTCGTCCCTCTAGCTTTACAGGGAGTCGAGAGGCATTGTTCCTAAACAAGGAGAGACCATATTCATTCTAGTCATGCCAACCAAAAAAATGATCATTTTCTTCACTTCTCTTCTCATTGTAACATTCCTTATTGTTATCCCTTACCTCTTTTGTTTTTTTTTTGCTGCTAAATGCATCTCTCCTGGATGATAAATCTCTGTGTGTGTAAGTAAGTCTATCCATCAGGTTGAACCCTCTCTTTTCCCTTCTCCTGTGCAATGATTGACCTTCACTATCCTTGCTTCCATCATGGTTAGCTTCATAATTTGTTTCCTCCTTTCCTTTTGAGTGTTCTCCAAGGAAACATGGGCCTACATACTTCTCCTGCAACACAATTAATTTCAAAACTAGTCCATTAAATACACTGACCAACCTTTAATGGCCATCATAATAGTTTAGATTTCTTACATAAGGAAGCCTTGACTATCCCAAGCAATCAACCTCCTCAACTCTGGAATCCATGTCTCTTTAACTCAACCCATATTTCAATTCATCATGTAAAAATATTTACACTACATTTTCATGAGGAAACTCGGGTTGGGGTTGTCACACTTTTCCCGACTTCAGAATCATAGATCCAAAGTCTTGATTATTTTTTTTTTTACATTTTGTTTCATCTTGACAACATATCAGTACACTATGACAAGCTAGGAGATGTCCAGGAACTCCACTTTTTCCTATATATATTTTTGTAAACAACCACAATACTTGAGTACTAGATTTTTTTCATAATCCTTGATACCTAACTTTGTGTAGGGTATGAAAAATATTCGTGAACTTCAACCAGTCTGTGTGCCTTTCTTGTCATAGTGTGCTTCATTTTATGTAATTATATTCATAGCTCCTACTAGGGTAATATTGTTCCTTGATGGAATCTTTGAAATAATTCTAGGAGGGTGGGGCTGAAATTAGTGAGGGGTCCTCCTTGCCCCTCTACTCATAGTAAGTTTCCCACCATTCCTTGACATCAGGGGTGGCTTCGAGTAGTAAAAACGTAACCTTTTCCCTATTGAAAAAATTATGGACCAAAACATATCCTTCCAATATATTTAACAATTTATCTTGAGCATATGCATCTCTCTAGCCTTTAAATATAGGAATATCAAATTTAACTTGTACCTTTAAGGGGATAGCACCTCTAAAGCAACTGCTAGGTGAAGATGCTTCACCCATAGATACCCGTTGAAAGATCTCGTTCCTTTTTTTCTCAATGACCGATTTTAGAAACAATTTGAAAGGATCTTCTACTGCCTTGTCTTTATCTTATTTCTCCATGGGAGGCTATAGGGGTAGCCTAGGTCGATCTTGCAAGGGTTCAACACAGTCAAGTCCCAACTTGTTATACCCTGATCTCAGAGGTGACACGCTTATACAAATAGAGAAATAGAATACCACTTTGATACCACTAAGCCATATTTATGAAGGAACAAAATGAAATATAGATTTAAACAGAAACTTAGAGTTATAGAAAAATAAAACTTGAATTAATAAATATCAACTATTGAAAACAATTTACATGCAGGAAGGAAACAAACTAGCTTGAGCCATGATAACTTATCTTTGAGAAGAGATGTGATGAATACATGCCTTATGAAATTAGTTACAATAAGGCCCTCAAGCCTTTTTATCATCAAGAAACAATGGAAAACCCTAAGAAACCAAAAACATAACCCTAAGAGATGAAGTTCCAAAATCGTGTTGGCCCCATTAGGGTTAGCTGGAATGTCAACTTCTCAGGGTCATAACTTTGGCGTACGATCTATGTTTGACACGCATAATAGCCCATTGGAAAAGTTTATCTGAGGAAAGAAACTCTTGACTATAGACATTTTCTACAAGCTACATGTTTTCCTATTGCCCCCAAAAATGTTATTTAGGGCCTCAAAACAACTCTGGATGTTCAGGACCTAAAAACCCTTTAAAAATAGAAAACTGCCAAAATAGGAAACTTTGTTGGGGATTAGGAAACTAAAAGGAAACATTGTTATAGGTCCAATTGGAATATGTGGGGGGAAACTGATATACACATGGATCATTGACATGTTTGTCAAGGGTTGCTGGAATGGAAAGATGACTACTTACGAATGGTATGAAAAGAGGAATATATTGACAAAAATGAATTCCTACTAAGCATGAATTTTACATTGTAAACATTGAAAAGTAAAAGAGGAAGTTTCCCTAGTTCACATGAATAAAAACAATGTAGTCTTTGGAATCTATGTGGTAATGTGTAATGTGTTTATTCATGTGTATATATACATGTGTTTTACATCTGTATACATTGTATTGTTCCACATGAACGTTATATGGTGTTATGTGTACGTGGAATTATGTTATGTGTAATTTGTAATGTGCCAAGTGTATATGTCTATGTGTTGCGCAAATGTTTAGGAAAAACATGTATGGGACTGTCTGAGCCTCTTAACTATTAGCAAATAATGAAAATCATTTATGGTTGATAAACCACTCCTAGAGTTCTTTCCCCATGTGATAAACCACTGTAATTAAAATATTATATGGAGTGACCATGGTTCTCAAGAGTATTGGAACGTAAGTATCAATTTTAATAAATATTTTGTGTTTTTTTTACAAAATTAAATAATAGTTAAAAGGAAGGAAGTAAAAATTGAATATTTTCATAACTATAAATATTTATGGCTAATAATAAAACATTATTTCCTTTACTGTCTAGTATTTCCTGAAACTAAAAGCCTTCATTTTGAAGGGGAAGGATCCCCTTTGGCCTGTTCTAGTTACATATCTATTGTGAATGGAGATAGATGTCATGACTGAAAGTTGTTTTAAAAAACTATTGTAGGAGATAAAAACAATCTAAATAAAAAGACACAATTCTAGTGAGAGATAAATACTAGACAAAAGTAAAATGATGATGAAAGGAAGAAGAGATGAACACTGAGGAAGGTGTTATTTGTAATGGGGGTAAGAATGTAATACCCTTAAACCCCATTTTCGACCACAAGGACAAACACAACAGTGTAATATTTATTTTAACTATGTTATTTTCATGGATAGGAATATGAAACTCTTATGCATAGAAATAATGCAATTCATAGGTTTTCTTTCTGAAAAGAATATTAAATTTTTATGCGTAGAGATAATATAATGTATGGAATTTCCTTATTAAAAATATGTAGTTCTTGTGCGTAGAAATAATGCAAGTTGTAGGATTTTCTTTTGAAAAGAATATGAAATTCTTACGTGAAGAAAAAATACAAGTTATGGGATTCCCTTTTGAAAAATATGTAGCTCCTATGCATAGAAATAATACAAGTTAAAGTATTTAATTTTCAGAAGAATATGTAGCTCTTATGTGTAAAGGTAATATAAGAGTTCCTTCTAAAAATAATACATAATACTTATGTGCAGTTGTTATCACCCCAAGAAACTCTCCTAGGCTGTATCTCAAAGATGCTCAGGAACATTAAAAACTCAACAAAAAAATGTTGGAAAATGGTGGATGAATGGAAGAAATGTTGCATATTCAAGCCATATAACCACTTCTACTATGATTAACCCCAGACATGGGTGAACACCCCCAGACTACAAGGCTTTAGATCACCAATTACTCACAGTTTTTAAAGAAAATGTGATGATGGAGAATACTGATCACACCACCAGATGCACAGGACCCTATGATGGCCAGTTGCAACTAGTTAAAAGGTCTGTAAATATATTTCCTAATGCACATACAGGATGACAGCTCTTTGGAATTAAAACAACAGAAACCCGCATACAGTTTCAATAATACATGCTAAATAATAACACGAAGGTGGGATGACAACCCCTCTAATGCTAAACATCAACAACACATAAAAATGCATAACAGGCACAACCTGGAACAAAGAAGAAGTGAAAAGTGAGGAATTAACAGTAAAAGAAGCTTGTATTAGCTGAAAATGAAGACCAGACGCTACAGGTATCACAGTAGTTACAGTCTCCAGAAGTTGAATCTTACATCAACATAACATTCATCAACCCTATTACATTTTGTCTTCTAGATATATATGGAGGTTGATTAAAAAAATATCTGCTATCCTACGCGTGGAGGGGTCATAATGGACCACCAACCACATTAACTGTCTGATAAAAATCTCTGTTATGATATGCTGCTTTAATAAACAAAATTGATCTTTTGCATGCTCTATTGTACTTCTTGAACAGGTGGAGTGTCCTTTGGATGAAGTTTTATGATTGATAAATGAACTCAATTGCTTGAGGCATGTCCTTCTCATCCTTCAACAATAATGCTCTTGAATTTGTTTGTTGAAGAATAACTACACAGGGTACTGGTAGGTGATTGCCTTTTTCCTTCATATGCACGAGATAGGCCAAAACACGATGACTGCATGGAAAATGAATGAAGGGCTGAGAATGAATGCTAGCCTTTGAATGGGATTGATGAACGGCTAAGATCTCATGGTGGGAGACAGAGGGTGGTACGTGAGCGGGAGAGATGAGGGCCGTTGGATCTCGGGCGGCAGATCCAACAGTGATCAGGAGCGGAAGTTATAGGGAATTTAACAGTTGGGAAGAGTGGTTTGAGTGGTAGGTGGTATTCATTGCACCGCCTATAGGAAGGCAATGGTAATTGTATAGAGGGATGTGATGAAATAAACAGATGACATGTGGCAAATGGGACCAGGGAGAAACCACTTTTCCTGCACGTTATCGCATGAGTGGTTCACGGGATCAGGGAAAGTGAATGACGTTGGATCATCGGCAGAGGCAATTGGATGACAGAGGTTAAAAGTGCATGTTCATGACTGTTGTGACGGGGAGGATTTAGTGGGTAGTGCTTTTTGTGAAGGCACTCGGTTATATGAGTTATAAACCATTAGCACCCAGGGGCTTAGGAAATATGAGTTATGCGGAGTTTGGAGGAAAACCGGGAAAGAAAGGAGGCTATGGGAGTATGAACAAAGAAAAGGGGAAGGAGGAAAATGACAAATAAGAACCCTTTGTGAGCACAACCAACACGGTCAGACCTATTCTTTGACCATCAAATATTAAAGCACGTAGCAACACTAACATTGGCTCCTTCTGGGGATGAGATCCTCCCTATGAGGTCTCAAGAACCTGCAGATCAATGCCTTCTGATAAAAATTGATTAGCAAAATTCCTAGTGTTCCATTAGGCATGGAGTCTGACTGGACCTACACAAAACAAAATATTTACAACTTGGAAAGGCCAAAGACCTCAAGTCACATAAATTTTCAAAAAATTCCCATTAAATGGGCCATCAAAAACTGCTTCTCCCCCCATACTTTGTAGTACGAAGGTGTTGTTCCCTTGAATCAGAGAAATGATGAAAGGCCCTGTCCAAAAAGCATCAAATCTCCCATGATTTCGTTTCTTCTTCTTTAGTGCGTCCCATTTTAGAACCAAGTCTCCAACCTGAAAGTTATCTGTCTTTTCCCTTTTGTCAAAAGCTTCCTTGATCTTTTTTTGATGTGTTGCAGCCTTTTCACACAGCTATTCTCTAATCTGATGAAGCTTTGTTAAATCAGTGATCCTCTTTGACATGACTTCTTCCTCCTTCTACTCTGATTGAAGGAACTTTGCCACAAGGAGAGTAAGCTGAATTGGAAATACTGCCTCTGTGCCATATACCAGCTTGAATGGAGAATTCCCTGTAGCTCTCTTAATGGTCCCTCTGTCAGCCCAAAGGGCATATTTGAGCTTGGAATCCCAATTCTTCTTATTATCATCCAACAGCTTCTTAATAATTCTTATTAAACTCTTGTTGGAAGGTTCTGCTAGACCATTACCTTGAGGATAATTCGAGGTGGAGTGAACTAGTTTAATGCCCATTGAATTACACATATCCACCAATTCTTTTGCCCTGAAGGCTGTTGCATTATCTGTGACTAATTTAAGTGGACAAACAAATCTGGTAAAGATATTCTCTGTTAAAAACTTCATGACCACATTATGATCATCCTTTCTGGTAGGGATTGCTTCAATCCATTTTGTGAAATAATCAGTGGCTACTAATATCCATCTATGCTAGCCACTAGAATGTGGATTGATCTCTCCAATGAAATCCAAGCCCCACTGCTGAAAAGGTCCTTTTGCAAATATTGGTTTTAAGGGCAAGGACTTCAACTGTTGTTTTCCTTCAAATCTTTGGCACCTGTCATAAGATTTAACAAATTAAAATACATCAGAAAATAAGGAGGGATAATAATAACCAACTCTCAGAATCTTATGAGCTATAGTATTCTAGTAATGGTTCCCTCCACACATACTGGAATGAAACTGCTGCATAACTTCTGCTGATTGTTCTTTTTCCAGACACCTCAAAAGCACTCCAGATGGATCCCTGCAATAGAGTAGATTTTCATTAATGCAATATTTAGCTGCTCTAAGCTTAATTGTTCTGACTTAACTTGTGCTTAAGTCTGGAGAGATTTCTAGCTTCATCAAGAATTTAATTATTTCAGAATACCAATCACAGGAAGCTAGATTGTCAGCCACTGCTTGCATGTTCTCTGGTTCATTTGCTTCCTCCTTTTCATATGTTTGACCGTTTTCTGCAATTGTGCACAGGAAATCAATATCTAAAGACCTGCAATTTTCTTCAGCTAATAATTGTGGGAAATAATACTGAGAGGAGGGGGGGGGGGGGG
>APFE030291144.1:5985-25801 GCA_000404065.3 Pinus taeda | reverse complement strand
TAGATTGGACTCTTGCCAGGGGAAAACATAGTCATCATCACTAGTACAGTTTCATCAATAAATTCAACTGATTTGTACTCCAAGATGGAACTGATCATATCTGCAAGATCTATACCCAGTTGATTGAGGTAACCATCAAAAATAGGAGGGTACAGCACAGTGTTAGAGTTTTTGATAAACAATTGGTTGAGCTTTATGATTTGTGCATCTGTCAGCATGTTAGCCCCTTGGTTTATCAAATCCAATAGAGACAAGGGGACCAATTTCTTCTGAGTCTTGAACTGTAGCATCTCTCTAATGGCTTCAGGGGTCATGTAGAATACAACTGAGCCTGAAGGGTCAAGCACAACTCTTTGAATGGGGTCATAGCAGACAGCACACAGATGAATCAGGTCAGGGAATTGGTTGACCTGAGGGAGCCTGAAAATTGGGAGGAAGGAATCCCAAATGCCTAATATGTCTGTCCCATCCTTATGTTTGGCCTTAAGCTCATTCAGCAGGTGGAGGTGGAACTTACTTTTTGATGAGGAGTCCTCTGAGATTTTGTAGTCCAAGTCTGTCAAATCCTGCCACTCCAGCTCTCTCTGAGGGGCATTCAAAGGGGCAATATTGAGGGACACAGGTGCAACTGGAGTCTCCATGATTTCTTGGATTCTGTTTTGTATATGGGCTTCTGTTTCTTCAACTAGAAAATAGGAAAGAACACTGTCTGAGTGAAGAGATAATTGAAAACTGAAGGGTAACAGGGTGAGTTACAACGATTGAAACACTGTTTTAGTCACTTGGGAAGGCAAATTTCTGGTTTTTAACAGACCTTTCTCAATAATTGAATGAAGGTTCCGAGTTTTAGTTCACGACTGTGCGAACGAAAAATGCAGTTTTTCAATGAAAGTTCAGTCCAAATGGCTTGGCTAATGAATTTCGACCGTTAACTTTTCAAGTGGGAGCTAGGTTCATGTAATTTTCTGGTGAATTATGCTTTTTCTATACTCTAAATGAGCTTTTTTGTTATTACAGAGAAAAACCAGGTTTGGAGAAGACTTGTATGGAGAAATACCTAGTAAATCGATGGGCCAGGTCACCAATGCAGGTGGGTAGGCGCGCGGAGGTCTCTTGGTTGATTATGAGCAATTTGGTGAAAAATGGTCGTAGAACACATGGAGAGAGCGAAACAATCATTTTTTCCAAAAGTGCGAAAAGAACGCGAAAATTGACAAAATATGGCTTTTTTGGGTCATTCGCGCCTTTTTTGGATGACGTTAGCATGACGTCACCAGGTGGGTCAGGGTCGGATGACATCAGCATGACGTCATCAGGTGATGTGGCAGCCTATGACTGGTCCACGGGGGTAGTGAGGTGGCAGACAGGTGGAGTAATGGTGGACGGGGCGCGCGGTCGTGGCGCTGATGCAGGCAGTGAGGGAGCGCTGACACTGGCAGACAGGTGGAGAAATATTAGACCGGCTCTTATACGGAAGGGAATCTGTCAGAGGGGGCTCCGATAGAAGTTGGAGGCGACGCGTGGACCCGGCCTGACGTCAGCGACTGACAGATATCGGACGATATCGTCCGGACGTCGAGGCCGGTCCGATATCAACGTTAGCCATTGGATAAAAAGGGCTTGATCGAACGGTTATCAGGGCGATGATCTGCATGGGTGATACGGCGTCGGGTGGGGATTAAAAATGATTTTTTGATGGGATCTGTGCCCGGGCGGGACTTTGGAAATATTCGCGTATTTGCATGATTTTCTAATGTTTTTTCATAAAGGTGCGCATATCACAAAACTTAGGACAAGATGGGTTTTCTATGGAATTTCATACAAAAGCGGAAATGGGTCCCGACCTTAGGATAAGGCGGGGAAAGTGGGTTTTCATGCATTTTTTTGTTTTTGAGCGGGTATAAGGGTGCAAAAGGGTTTTTTCAAGGTTTCTTTAGGCAAAATGAAGGGTTGGCTAAGTAGATGAGCTTGTGAGGGACGAGGGTGTTAGGCTCGGGTTCTCAGACTGACCAGATGCCAATTTGATTCCCTGGTAGTGAAACATATGGCTAATAGTGCCAAGGAGGGGATATTTATAGAATGCTTAGGGTTTATACACCATGGTGTTATAATAGTAGGGAAAGGGAAGCATAGGGAGCTAGATAATAAAAGTTAGAGGTTAATATGGAGGGAGAGGGTGAATGAAGAGTGATATTACTAAGTTTTCTTGAAAACAACTTAGTTGAAAGAGTAGATCAAAATGAAAAGAACTTTGCACAAGAAATGTGGCTTTTAAAAGAAATAAGGACCAATATAAAACCTTGAATCTCTCTCTTACACACCTGGTGAAGGGATGTTAGTAATGAGTGATGAATCAGGAAAAAAGGGAAGTTAGACATGCTTCATTATGTTGTTTGCCTTGTATTGACCAGCATGATGCAGTTTTGAAAAGAACACCACTTCTGCAACCCCATCTACTTACCCATCTAATTGCCTAGCATTTTTTGTTTCTTCTTGGAGGGTGCACTTGGACTTGCAGACCCTTTATGTGCCTTTTATTTTCCATTGGCTTTTTCCTTTGATTTCCTATCTAGTACTACCCTTATTTCTTCCAAGGCCCCAGATTAATCAGTTGGGAACCTTAGTTTCTCTGCCTAACTACTGATTTTCCAAGATTAGACAGTTTGGACAGATTTCTTTCTCTATTCTACAACAGAAAAATTTAAACATGGCATGATCGAGATTAGACTGTTGGACCATCCATCACAACTTTACTAGACATGAAGGCATGTACACACCTTGCTTTTCCTTGAAAATATGGGATCTTTGTACGAGCAAAGCAGAGCATATTTGGTATTTGAATTTGCCAATCATGAAATATGAAACCTATTGGTATAGGTATCCAACAGGCTTGATATATGCTATATGATGTTTTGATATATGCTTAGACATGGTGTTTAGTATATTTTTTGATAAATGCTTTCATATATGATTCAGCATATGTTATGGTATCTATATTTTGATGAGGTTTCTATATGTACACCCATGTATGGATATAAATATAGTAACAAGCTACATTATAAAGCTCCACTATGTGGTATGTTGTCATGATGTTTTTTCTCTTGAGAAGATCTTTCATTGTAAATACTGAATCGAACTATGTTATAAAGCTCCATGAGTAGTATGTCTTCTTTCAGCAGGTTGCTGAGGTATATATGTGATTGAACACCTACGATGGTGTCCCCCAAGGGGGAGGGTTCTATAACAACCCTGGTGAAAATTCCATGTAATAAATTTAAAAAAATAACCATGGATGAATGGGACACTTATTCCAAGCTGAATGTTGGGAAAGACATCCTAGGGGGTGTTCATTTGGTTGTTTGTGGCTAAGGAAATTGACAAAGGCAATGGCTAGGGCATTAAAAGGAGAAAAGGCATTTTTGGCACATTTATTTATGAAAATAATGGAAAATAGGAGAAAAGGGAAGTGAAATATCACAGGTTACATGTGAGGAGGGAAGGGAAGGAAAATAATGGAAAATGATGAAAATAGAGGCTTCTTTCATAAAAAGGCTTTTGAGGATCAGTTGGTAACTTTTTGTCAGTTCAGTGTTGGAGCTCTCTCTCATTATTTTCTCTCTCTCATACTCCTAGATACTTAGAGATTTCTTGGAGCAGTCTTGGAGGGTGTGGCATACTTGGATTCTTGGAGTAAGAAGGAAAAGGAAGAGCAGGAAAGTGCAAGAAGGCATCAACATCAAAAACTACATCAAATTTTCTGGTAGGTATGAAGTGCATGTATGATTTCTTCACTAGTTTTGTCATGCATAACATATGCATGTTTTTTCTTGGTTGTTATCTATCATTGGAATGGAGGATTTCCTGGATTGACAGTGGGTTGCCTAGACTTGCCATTTCCTAGATAGCCATGGTGATTGTGGGTTTACTTTCATTATTTTGTTTTGGTTGGTTCTCATGTTTCCTTAGCTTGGGTTGAGTTATTAGTCCTAGAATCCCTGGTTGAAAAAATGCTCTAAAAGTCCTGTAACATCTTGGGTTGAGTTACTAGACCTAGAAGACCTGGTTGGAAAAGTGCTCTAGAAGCCCTTGGTGGGTTGAGTTATTAGTCCTGGAAGCCTTGGTTGGACAAATGCTCTGGATGCCCTGGTTGGAAAAACACTCTAGAAGCCCTTGGTGGGTTGATTTATTAGTCCTGGAACCCTTGGTTGGACAAACGCTCTAGAATTCCTGTATAAGATGTGGGTTGAGTTACTAGTTCTGGAAGCCTTGGTTGGAAAAATGCTCTAGAAGGCTTGGATGGAGACCAATCCGATGATGTTTTTGGTGATGTCAACCATGAGGTGGAATCATTGTTTGATGGGTTGAAGTGGATCGTATCTTGAAGCTTTGGATGAGTTTTGATTGATGTGTTTTATGAGATCCCACAACCATGCTTAGAATATGGCACAGGGGTGAATGGATGAAGAAATATTTGGCCCAACCATTCTATGGTCAAGTGGAACGTGGTAGTCCCATCTCTTGTTGGTTCATTACATTCATTAATGAGAAATAATTTCCCTTGATTTTTATGTGTAAAGGTACTGATGTATTTATGGATTTGATGGCTATAATTTTTATTGTATTTCTGTTCTTATTATGATGGTTATATGCACATTTTATGACAACAATTATGTATGGTTCTCAACATGTTTTTACTTGTATGTGAATGGATAATGTGTCTATGACCTAATAGATGATAATGCAGAAAATGGCATGAGGGAATAATGGTTCATAGCGATCCTCAGATAAGTATGAGATCCCTACACTTAACTCTTTTATTTACACCTGTAGATTAAATGTTGATGATATGTTTGAAGAAATGCATGTCATTGCTAGTAGGGGTCCAGTCACGTTCTAACAAGTAATTTCTTTAGTACTATAATTTCCATGTTCCTTTACTGATTTGAAGAGATGAATCAGTTATGGGCAGTGACCTGGGCTTTGGGCTTGAAAAAGTGGCTCAAATCCCAAAGTCGCTAGCACAACACTGATAATTCTGGTCCATGGTTGTTGGCAGGTAGGCCTGTGAGAGCAACTTTAGGTTGTTGGTCTCTCCCTTTCCCATAGCATGAGAGGGACTATGTCCCAAGAGACCTAAAACAATAGTGGGACCCAGTGACAGGCTGTTTGAGTGGCTACCTTGTCTTTTGAGGGTTTTGTTGATGATGTTGGATGTCTGTATGGTGTGTTTCCATCGATTACACTTCCTTAATGTGACTTAGGAGGTAAAATCATATCATAGTGGCCTCTCATCACATGTGTTACCCTGGTTGGTCAGTTTCTTGGGTAGATGTGGTAGGAGGGTGTTACAAAGTGGTATTAGAGCATGGTTCAGCCTTCGGATTGGATGGACTATGTGTGGTCATGCATTCATGTCAATTGCATGTGTGTATGTTATAGTTACACTTATATACTTGTTATATTTGCTTGATAATTTATTAGGGTTGAAGTATGGTTATCATGGAGAATTTGATATTGATTTCATGAAACACATGGTCATAAGTATGTGACTAACTATGTATGGATTGTATGTTGCTTACATGTTGATTTTATGTTACATACTTACATCCTTGTATGTTAGGTTACATTTTTCCTATTTGGATTACATGTATCAGTCTTGTAAGTTGATTACAAGGTTTGATCGCTTATGTTCAACTACATGTATTTATGTGTAGGTGTAGTTGATTTGGCATTGCTTATGTATACTATTGGTTGCCTTTGGAAATGGGTACAATGGAGTAATGGTTGTTGTCATGCATGAGTTTGTAGCATGCATTGTTGATATGGCCTTGCATTGATGACTAGATCCTAGTTAGAGTGATGTTTATGTGTTACATTTATTTGTGTATGTCTATACGTTGTGATGATTATGTTATACATGTATTGTGCTAATTTGGTAATCTTCTAGAGAAGGTATCCTCCCCGAACTATATTAAGGTACATTGATTTATTATGATTTAGCTTATCTAACATATTATGTCTTGTAGGAAGAAATACCAAATGGCTGACTGCAGAGACTCTCCCTATGAATCCAAAGAGTAGTATGGTGTTGGGAACTCTTCCTACTTAGAAGTGACACTGAGAAGCCTAAAGGAGCAGATAACGAGTTGTAAGGGAAATAATGCTAGAATCATACAAACACAGGAAAAGTTAGCAGAGGTGAATGTAGTAATACTTTAGAGCTTGTCAAATTTGTAGCAACAAGGACCACTACAGATCAGTCATGAGCAGGAAGATAAAACTAATGGGGCATACAATAGTATATCACATGGTGGTTGTCAGTCAAATAGAGATGATACAGTTAGAGATGGCAGATTATTGGACACTCCAGAGACAAGAAGGGATAGACACAGGTACGATTCTATTTTGATTCAGATATGCACTATGATCGTCATCATTATCATCCTTATAGGAGGAATGATAGGGGATACTTGGTGGATGAGTTAAGAAGGAAAAGCCACCTAATTTTGATGGAGAGATAAATAGATATCAAGATGTAGAGGCTTGGTTACTCAGTATGAAGAAGTTCTTCAGGTTGCATGACTACTCAGAGATGAAAGCTATAGTGGCTACTTTAAGTCTTAAATGTAAACAAGACATCTGGTGGGAAGATGTGAAGAATGCCAGAGATATAGATGAGGAAGATATGAATTGGAGTGAATTTGAGTGGATATTCAACAACAAGTATTTTTCGGAGAGATACTTCGACGATAAGGTAAAATAATTCTATGAACTAAAGATGGGATCCATTGCAGATGATGAGTACACCAATAAGTTCTTGGAATTGTTTAGTTATGTGCCTTAACTCAAGGAGGAGAATGCTAAGATTTAGAGATTCATTAGTGGATTTCAATTTTCATTCAAAGACATGATTGAATTCGATGAGCCTAGGTCATTGGAGGAGGCCATTCGAAAGCTAAAGAATTTCTATGAACAATTGAAGCGCAGAATTGAGACTAAGCCAGACTCGAGAGGTAATGTAAAGAACAAAGGAAAATGGGATAAAAAGCGAGCAGGGCACCAAGGTAAAAATAACAAGGAGGATGTTACACCACTTAAGAGGCTCAATGCATCAGATAGAGGATAGGGACATCGAGCTGAGGAGAAGAGAAAGCATGGAGGCTGGAAGCTTATAGAGTGTTGGACTTGTGGAAAAGATCATCACTGGAGGGATTGTCCATAGAATCAGGGTGGTAGACCTCAGAGATATAGTGCACATGAGGCACAGATTGTGGGAGATGTAGACCAAAGTATTCCTCATATCTATGCAGTTGTGGACAATGGGCTGGAAGAACATCAAGCATCTATCATTGAGATTGATGATAAGCTTTGTGATCAAGTTATTTCTATTTTGATTGACCATAGATCTAATTATATCTATGTTAGTCCTAAATTGGTGGATAAGTGTGGTTTGAATATGTAGTTGCATGTAGAGTCTTGGTTAGTGCAGTTGGCTACAGGTACAAAGAATTGAGTGCATCATTGGGTAAGAGCTTGCGCATTTGACTTAAATGGTATGTTTGTAAAATCACATTTGAATTTTTTACTATTGGGTTCATACAATATGTTGTTGGGCATGGATTGGTTTTATATCCATAGAACCAAGGTTGACTGTTATGACAAAGCATTGAGTGTGTTGATGATAATGGGGAACCAAGAGTCTTCGAAGGTAAGAAGAAAGCCACATTAGTTAGGATGGTGACAACTATGCAAGCAAAGTGTAGCCATAGGAAAGGGTGCAAGCTATTTGTATTACATATTTCTAGTTATAAGGGTAAGGAGGTTGAGGATGTATATGTGTTGAACAAGTACCCAATTTTACAGTAGTTTAGGGATGTATTTTCCAAGGAGATCACAAAGTTACAAGCAGGAAATCAAAGAGGACATTTACAAGACTGCGTTCAGGACTAGGAATGGGAATTATGAGTTTGTTGTTGTTCCATATGGCTTAACTATTTCTCCAATGACATTCATGTGTTTACGAAATAATGTGTCGTGTCCATATTTATATAAGTTTGTTATTTTGTTCATTGATGATATACTAGTATATTCTAAAAATGAGGAAGAGCATGCCAAGCACTTAAAAGCAGTGTTGAGGTTTTTGAGAGAGCATAAATTGTATGTTAAGCTCAAAAAATGTAATTTCGTTTAGACTGAGGTACACCACTTGGGACATGTTGTCTCCAAGGAGGGCATTGTAGTAGATCCAGAGAAGATAAGGGCCCTCATGGAGTAGGTAGCTCCTAAGAATGTGGATGAAGTGAGATCTTTCATGGGTTTGGGAGGCTATTATAGGAGGTTCAACAAGAACTTCTCACATATTGCTTTTCCCATTACATCCTTGTAGAGGAAAGGTAAGAAGTTTGAATGGACTAAGAAGTGTGAGGCTATCTTTGAACAGATTAATAAATTGTTGACACATGCACCAGTACTATAGATTGCATATTCAGATAAGGAATTTGTGGTATGCACATATGCTTGCAAGAGAGGGCTTGGTGGGGTCATTATGTAGGACAGACAGGTGGTATGTTATGAGTCCTCGAAACTAAACAAACACAAGTAGAACTACCTAACACATGATTTTGAGTTAGCCGCGATTATACATGCACTAAAGATGTGGAGGCACTATCTTCTTGGCAGGTGGTTTGTGCTTATGAGTGATTACATTGGGTTGAGGTATTTGTTTGACTAGTTTAATTTGAATGCCAGGTAAGCTAGATGGTTGGCCATGATCAGCGAGTTTGATTTCGAGATCAGGTACATCAAAGATAAGGAGAATAGGGTGACAAATGATCTACGTAGATGGATAAAGGTGAATCACTTAGTAGCTATGAGCTCTCATGGGACAAATTTACAAGACAGGATCTTGCAAGCATGACAACAAGATGTCAGATATATGGAGATCGTGCATAGGTTGTAGCAAAATACAGATATAAGTATAGGTATAGGTGATAGTATAGGTATAGGTACAAGTGATGGTAGAGGTACATGTACATGTGTACATGCATAAGATTTGGACTATTGTCTTGTGGCATATGGATTGGTCAAGTTTTGAGACAGGATATATGTACCGGATAGTAGTGAGCTCAAGAAGCTGATATTGAGGGAGCTTCATGTGAAACAATATTCAGGTCACCTAGGTTATTAGAAGACACTCACAACAGTGACGAGGTATTACTATTGGCTGAACCTAAAGAAGGATGCAGTAGAGTTTGTGGCTATTTGTTTTGATTGTCAGTGAGTGAAGGTAGAGTGCAAACATCCAGGTGGACTGCTACAACTGATCGCTATTCCCGAGTGGAAATGGGAGGTAATTTCCATGGATTTCATCACAGGGTTGCCGAAGATAGTGAATCAGCATGATTCCATCATGGTCATTGTGGACATGTTAGCAAAGGTTCCACACTTTGTTCTGCTAAATTCTACATTCTCGGCTAGTAATGTGGCACAGGTATTCATCTAAGATGTGGTTAGACTACATGGTGTTCCAAAGAATATTGTGTCAGACAAAGATGTGAAGTTCACTTCCAAGTTTTGGAAGGAGTTATTTGCAGGTTTGGGCAAAGATTTGGCCTTCGACAAAGTTTATCATCTGTAGACGGATGGAAAGAAACAGAGGGTCAACAAGATATTAGAGCTCATGTTGAGGATGTATGTGATGCCTCAGGAACACAAGTGGGAAGAGTATCTCTGTTTGGTCGAGTTTGCATACAAGAACGATTATTAGGATTCACTGAGGATGAGTCCCTTTGAGGCATTATATCGGTGGAGTTATAAAACTCCCATTAGTTGGAGTGATTTGATTAGTAGAGTATTGATTGGAGCATATATGTTGGCAGACATGGAACATGAGATGCAAGTGATCAAGAAGAATCTCAAGGAAGCATAGGATAGGTAGAGGAGCTATGTCGATAGGAACAAGTTGTTGAAGGAGTTCCAGGCTAGGGAACAGGTGCACCCGCGCATCAAACCGAAGAAGAGCTCCTTGCAGATTGGCTCAAGTGCCAAGCTGGCACAACAGTTTTTTAGACCCTTTGGTATTATTGAGCAGATTGGACCAGTAGCCTATCGACTTGGAATACCTCTGATAGTGAAAGTACACGATGTTTTCCATGTATATTTGATTAAGATGTATGTTAAGGATGTTGATCATGTGATTGAATGGTTTGTATTTTAGGTGGAACTAGATGGAGAATTCCAGTTGGAGCCTTAGTCTATATTGTGGAAAAAGGTGCTCATGCTTCAGAACCGAGCAATAGAGCAAGTTAAAGTGAATGGAAGAACTTTGGGCCTAATGAAGCTACATGGGAGATGGCAAATCAAATGCGGGCTATGTATCCTTCCTTATTTTCGGGTTGAGGAAAAGTAGCTTGACATGGTGGTTTGATATTTTCTTATGGTGATTTTGTATTTTTTTATGGTGGTTTGGTATATGCTTTATGATCATTTGGTATTTACTTTGTGGTGGTTTATATGTGCTTTATGATGGTTTGATATATGCTATATGATGTTTTGATATATGATTAGACATGGTGTTTAGTATATGTTTTGATATATGCTTTGGTATATGATTTGGCATATGTTTTGGTATCTATATTTTGATGATTTTGTTATGTGTACACCCGTGTATGGATGCAAATACCATAATGAGCTATGTTATAAATCTCCATTATGAGGTATGGGTGTCATGTTATTATACTATCATGTGTTTATGTTATCATGATGTTGTGATGTTATATGAGTTGGCACTTAGCAGGATGATCATTGTAAATATGGTAATGAGTTGTGTTATAAAGCTCCACTATGCAATATGTTGTCAAGTTGTCATGACGTTTTTTCTCTTGAGAAGATCTTTCATTGTAAATAATGTATCAAGTTGTGTTATAAAGCTCCATGAGTAGTATGTCTTCTTTTAGTAGGTTTCTAAGGTATATGTGTGATTGAACATCGAGGACAGTGTCCCCCAAGGGGGAGGGTTCTGTAACATCCCTGGTGAAAATTCCATGTAATAAAGTTAAAAACAATAACTATGGATGAATGGGACACTTATTCCATGCTGAATGTTGGGAAAGACATCATAGAGGGTGTTCATTTGGTTATTTATAGCTAAGGAATTTGGCAAAGGAAATGGCTAAAGTATTAAAAGGAAAAAATGCATTTTTGGCACATTTATTTATGAAAATAATGGAAATTAGGAGAAAATGGAGGTGAAAGCTCACAAGTTGCATGTGAGGAGAAAAATGAAGAAAATAGAGGCCTCATTCATAAAAAGGCTTCTGAGGGTTAGTTGGTAACCTTTTGTAAGTTCAGTGTTGGAGCTCTCTCTCATTATTCTCTCTCTCTCATACTCTTGGATACTTAAAGATTTCTTGGAGCACTCTTGGAGGGTGTGGCATACTTGGATTCTTGGAGAAAGAAGGAAAAGGAAGAGAAGGAAAGTGCAAATAGGCATCAATATCAACAACTACATCAGATTTTCTTGTAGGTATTAAGTTGCATGTATGATTTCTTCAATAGTTTTGGCATGAATGGCATATGCATGTGGTTTCTTCGTTGTGACATGTTATTAGCATGGAGGATTTCTTGGATCGACAGTGGATTACCTAGCCTTGCCATTTCCTAGATAGCCATGGTGATTGTGGGTTTATTTTAATTGCTTTTTTCGGTTGGTTCTCATGTTTCCTAAGCTTGGGTTGAGTTGTTAGTCCTAAAATCCCTGGTTGAAAAAATGCTCTAGAAGCACTATAACAGCTTGGGTTGAGTTACTAGTCCTAGAAGCCATGGTTGGACAAATGCGCTGGAATCCATTAATGGGTTAAATTATTAGTCCTGGAAGCCTTGGTTGGACAAAAGCTTTGGACACCCTGGAAGGCTTTGATGGAGACCAATTCGATGTTGGTTTTGGTGATGTCTGACCGTGATGTGGAATCATTATTTGATGGGTTTAGGTGGATGGCCTCTGGAAGCCCTGGATGAGTTTTGATTGATGTGTTTTATGAGATCCCACATTCATGCTTGGAATATGGCATGGGGGTGAATGGCTAAAGAGAGATTTGGCTTAGCCATTCTAGGGTCAGGTGGATTGTGGTAGTCCCATCTCCAGTTGGTTCATTGCAGTCATTAATGAGAAATCCTTTCCCTTGATTTTGATGTGTAAAGGTACCGATGTATTTATGGCTTTGATGGTTGCCATTTTTATTGTATTTATGTTCCTATTATGCTAGTTATATGCAGATTTTATGGCAGTAGTTATGTATGGCTCTGAACATGTTTTTACTTGTATGTGAATAGATAGAGTCTCTCTCCTCTATAATGCATAAACCCAACAAAAATATGGTGTGCGAAAATGAAAATTATCAGAGTTACAATAGTGAGTGCAACAATGAAAACAATCAAAAGTGAATAATGAATGGAAAACCCTTCTGTTTATAACAAAATATTGAGTTATCCTTGAATAATGAGAAATAACAAAATATTATTGATCCCATTCTTAGAATAATGACATGGAATATTTTATTATATTTGTTTAGGAGTGAAAAAGTATTTAAACTTTTATTTAGAAATAATAATTAAATGAATGATTCATTTATCTTCTCAAGGAATTAGTTAAGGAATAATAAAAAAATAAGGATTTATTTAATTATTCCAAAGGGATTTAGTCAAATATAACAAAGAATAATAATTAATTAGTGATTAATTAATTATTCTTAGAGAAAAATAAGAAAAATAATGATTTATCTATTTATTTTTCATGATTGGGTCAAATTTGACAGGGAATAATAATGAAACAATGGTTTAATTAAATATTCCTAGAAGAAAATCAAATAAATAGTGATCTATTTAATTATTCTTCATGGGTTTAACTATAAATTACTTAACAAAGGTGGTCTATTAGGTAATTTCTCATAGTGAAAGAAATTTTACTATGGTAAAATTGGCTTTACATGGTGTGCTTCAATCCATCTAGTAAATTAGGCTAGATGATCAATTTTTTGGTGATAACATATTCCCCCCAATGTACGAGTGTTAGGAGCAAAACGTATGACTGAAGTAGGTTTTAAAGACACAATCACTAGACAACATAGGGTAGTGAGAGAGAGAGAGAGACCAATGAAGCTGAAGTGAAAGAGGATAGGGATAGAGGGGGCGCGACTAATGCAAGTCTCCTTTTATGTTGTGGTACTGGACCTCACTGAGGCGGGTGAGGCATACACATACCCACTGAGATAACTTAGTACAAGAATATTGTTCGCCTAGAAATATAAAATTGGGCAATGAAGTACATTTTGAATGGTACATGACATGTTGGCATAATAGAGCCAGAAAATAATACAATGTGTCTCATATACATAGTGCACCTGGAAAAAACATCAGCTAGGACTGAATACAATAATATTTGAGTACATGAGATACAAAGCCCCTTCCCTCAAAAAATGGGTGGGAGGGAGGGTGGAACAACCAGAGAAGCCTTTTTGAATAAGGAAGGGATCTGCAAAATTGAATGGATCATTTGGAGGAGATGTGCATGCTATGAATACTGTGATTGGTAGGAACCGAACCCATCAATTTACAGAACTAAATCTGAGGGTGTAGCATAGTAGGTATGCATCCAAACATGTGGGGGGCTACTTGAAGGGCCACCCCCTCGCGAGGTCTGAAACATATCACACAAACCTAGGAGTCACTGGTACAATCTACTGCATCACTGGACCATCAAGTGTATGGATCACGAACATGAAACGACCAAGTCATAGGGTAATAATGAGACCCTCTGCTTAATCCAAGGCATCGAACAAGAATGGAAGTTGGAACCGAGATACATCACCCTCTAGGCCATTCTTCTGGAATAAATGAGCTAACGTCGACAGAATAGGGCCCACAATAGATGAGGCAATGAGGATCCTCAACTAAAGCATGAGGGAATATAGTAATGTGACTGATGGACTGACACCAATGATAATGGGGAAAAAGTGGGACCGAGGGACAAACAAATGACTACCCTTGTCAGAGCATAAAATGCATGGTTGACTTGGCAGCAATAGACTCAACTCTGGAGGGGATGGGGATAGTATTACTAGAGGCTAAAATGGGAAACACATGATAGAAAATATGAAAATATGGATGGGATACTATGACATGATATGATGGGACATGAAATAAACTCCAAGAATGCAAGGGTGACTCATCGCGGATGCTCTGAACAAGGATGACTCGATGACGCTACCACACAGACTAGGCCCGCTGGGGACCATCAAAACATGAGTAAATGAGGGTTACTCATGAAGAAAATTGACGTATGGTATGGAAAGTATGAAGGGGAGGTTGACCTCAAAATACAAGTGTCGCTTTATGATGAAATGAGATTTTGAGAGGCGGTGAAGTGATCTTTCATGGAAGAATGGCTTCCTAGTGAAGTGTCAAATCATCAAAAACTGAGGAAGACCCATTATAGATCTCGGTGGGGGCTTTCTAATGGATCTAATGGTTCATCAAACTGAGCTATGGTCTAGTCACAATAGGCGATAGAATAATTGGGGATTTTTTTATGAAGGGACATTTTCCCTCCAATTTGAGAGGAGGAGAAGGCCCTAAATCTTATGGAGATTGTAGTAGAAAAACCTACCATTGGAATTGGGATCTACATCTTTTAGGCAAGTGGATTTACTTGTCTAATGATGGCCTTAATGCTTCTTGGAATGATGGTTCCCAGTGAAGAATTAAGGGAAGGGGAAAGCGAGAATGAACTACTAGAGGATGTCTAGAATCATCCTCACCCACTAAGTCAAACATGGGGAATATGTGGACATAGAGTAGAATATTTGAAGAGATGGTATCAAACATATATGATATGTGATGGGCATATGTCTCATCGGGGAGGCTAGTAGGAAAAACTATCCAATAAGTGGGAGGATAATTGACCATACCTAGATCCAGTGGGATCTAGGTTGAGACTTATGTTAATCGATTGAGAAGATGGTGAGGTGAAAACCATCATGTCCCCAACCATGGGATGCTACCCACAAACATATGTGATGGAGGGGACTGATTTGGTATGCAAAGGTGAGGATGATGCCCCCTAGTAGGAGGAGTTTGTGGAGCGTCATTATGTTCTGATTGCTCAAAAAAGGGATTCAAGCATCTTGACCCAACTTGGAACGAGATCATCCAAAGGATGATAATGAGAAGTAGGGGCCTATGTGCCTCCCCCATATGCTATGGGAATATTGGATGTATTTAGAGTGGTGGAATTCAAATATAGGAGGAAGTACACATGATGGTGCATATCGTTCCAAGGATAATTAGGGGTAGTCATGGCTTCCATGATGTCATCATTTGAATGGAAGATGGGGGAACGTGAGGAATATTGACTACATGATGCAGCGGCGATACCTGGTGCATCATCCTGAGAAAGAAGGTTCACATACAAATCATCTTGAATGGTAGCCGACGAGCTGGTAAATGGAGGATCTACAGATGTTGAGACTTAGTATTCTATTGAAATGTGTTCGATAGAAGCACACCCAAAAACCTCAGAAAGGTTTTCCTACGAGGAACTCAAGGATAACGATAGGTAAAGGACATGGCCCATTGAGTCCGTCATCTCGACATCAGGGGGAGGGATCATGATGGTGGGACTAGAGTCCCCTTGTTCTGGTTTAGTGGTACCAGAATCCATGGGTAAAGGAGTAGGTGTTCCACTACGAGCGGTCTCATATTCGCAAAGCACTTGAAGGCAATCAAAAATTTGTCAAGATGAGGGAAACAATGAGAATAGTGACCATAATGATCACACAAGGCATAAGGGTGATTTGTGTGCAGCGTTTTGAGTTTCTTGATTAATCTCGGTAAGGTAATTTGGACCTCAGGGAACACTTCATGAACCAAAGGTTTAAGATGAGGAGCTCGGGAAATTTATTGGTGGTGTGCCCAAAAAATTTACACAAAGTGCACAAAGGTGATGGCTTTGGGGCCTTAGGGGCTGGAGGAGTTGGGGGATCCTTTTCCTTAGGTTCTTTCGTCTTAGATTTTCCCCCCTGTCCAGATGCTTTCACAACAGGAATGGGTTCCTGTTGAGGTTGTGATGGAACTGAAGCAACGACAAGGGTTGTAGGGACCAGTTGAACTCGGGTCAAAGCATGATAAAGTCTTAGCTGACCAGGCAGAATGTTTGCATGGGGATTGATATACCATACTACGATCCCCAAAGTCATGTTAGGAAGGACCAGCGAAGCCATGACAGGTACAGAAAAAATTCTCGGAGGTGGAAATAAGAAAGGTATCTGGCTAGCAGGATAATGTCTCTACGGAATAGCTCCTAGATAGTTGAGACCTGGAGGAATAGTTCCTAGTGGGAACATAGGAGAGGCACCCACAAACGGAGGAGGTCCTAGGTGGGTGGATCTGGATGACTTGGTTGAGATGATAACAATAGAGCATTGAGGAGTTGGTTGTCGATTAGAGGTATTAACCTCGTCAGAATCCATCATGAGGATCTGGTAGTCATCGAGACTAGAAGGATGGGATTCTTGACCTGGCTAAGTGTTATACAGTAAATTGTCACTGTCTCCTTGTCAGTCTCCCTACTGTGTCATGAAATCAAATCCATCATGCTCATGCTCTCTGAAATGGTCAAAAAACCCTCTTTGCCTAAGTTTATTGGATCATCGCGACTGTTATTGAAATAACCGCGCTAACTGGTGGATGATAGTGCAATTGGTGCGCTGCCAGCGCGGAAGCACACGAGTTTCCTGCGCTGATCGAATTTCATAGCCAGCACGTCCTCTGCTTGTACTAAGTCGCGCTAACCAGACCTCTTCTGTTATTGGGATGCGATGTCAGCACGCCAGTCCAGTTATGCACCCGCGCTGATCCTATTTAGGTGAGTTTGTTCTAACAGCCAGCCTTCCAGATGACTCTAGACCTAGTTGTTGGCTTTGTAAAGGTCGCCCTCCCTTCTATGGCATGTCTGTTCGTCATATGAGCCACCTTTCTTGGAGATAAGCTTATCCTTCCACCATCCATGGAGACTCCTTCTCCTATATAAGCCTCCACCATTGCCATGAGCAGCTAGTTTTGACATATAACTTTTGACATAGAGGAATTCATAGTGCTTTAGTGCTACTCTTAATAGGCAGTTGGTGTGTTAAGTGTGGATTACTAGAGAGCTTAAGGAAGGTTGTGAAGTCTTGTTTCCTTGTGTGTGAGAGAGAGTTGTTTGTCTTGGGAGATGTACCTCCAAGGGTGAATGCTTATGAGACTTGCTGGCTGGACCCTCTTGAGAAGGACTCAGTGTCAGAACATTGGTTGTACCTTTCTCAGTTTTTTATTAATAAAAGATAGATGACTACTGTTATGGTTCCATTCTCATTTGTCTTATAAATGGTTAATGTGAATTACATCCTTTCTGACTGATGTATAGTTTGCTTTTACTAGATTTCACGCTTGTGTTTGTTCTCTCTTTGCATGTGTAGGTGTCCATCCACGAGGATAGTGGAGGATCGTGACCGACCAGAGCGAAGGAGTGAGAGCGGCATCTCTTCATCAAACAAATAGCACTGGAATCCAAGTAGGTGTTCATTACCCACTTTTTAATTGCAACTAGGAACTTGCAGAGTAGCATTGATTGATTGTTGCTAGACCCGTTCTGGGCTAGTAGGGATTGCCTCTATCCGTAGAGGGGATTTACCTCTCCAACAATTTTGTGACTCCGCTGGGGAGTGTTGCTTGTGTCTTTTGTTGTTCATCCTTGTTTTGAGTTTGATTGTCACTCTCTTGTCAAAGATTGGGGATTAGTTCTCTATTTTTGATTTCCTGGTTCACTCTAGGAAATGCTTTAATTGTTTTAAAAATTTGTTGCCTTGGTTTGGGAGTTTTTGGTTTGATTTTGCCTGTTTTTTAGCCTCAGCGTGGTTTATATCAGAACAATCGCGCTGACATCGCACATCTGTTTCTTTGGCTTCACTGTCATCACGTTTATACGTTTAACAGTCGCACTGACCTTGTTTTCGGGCCAACGCCCTTAATCCGTGTCCTTCCACGCTGACAGCGCAAAGTTGCTACGCGTGTTGTCTGGTCAGCGCTTTGTTGCTGAGGGTCACCCGCGCTGATCCTGTAGAATTCATTTTTGTCCAAATTTGCCTCCTAAACCTGTTGGTTTGACTGTCCCCTGCTCTTTCCACTTGGTTTATGACTTGTTTTATGTTGTCTGAACTGTAACATACTTGCTTGCGAAGTCTTGTTCCGCAAGGGTTCGTTTATTACTTGTTTTTCGGTTTTGCAAAGCCTTCCCTTTTGCTTTCGCTGCTTGGTTTGTATTTTGCCTTGACTTTTACAGTTGCTGGAGTGTGTTGGATCATTGTTTGACTGGTTTTGAACTCCCATCCTCCGGGTGTTTGCTTTTCTCCATTGATTTCGCATTCAAGCCCTAGGGAATCTAGTGGCCATGTGTGTGTCAAGCCTTCCGTGGGATCTTGTTTTCGTGTTTGACCAGCCAAGTTCAGATTTGCTTTTCACATTCGCTCGGTGATTGTTGGAAGTGTTTTGGTTGTGTTCCAAGCGATTTTCCTTCCTCCTTTGAATTCCTTTTTGTCTTGTCGAGCTTAGATCACATAGCTCATAAGCCTTTGTTTTCCTTTGATTTGGAAAACTGGTTTTTAGTGTCTTGGGAACTTTCTTGTGTTTGCATTGAGTGATTTCATTTCTTTTGCTTGGTGTAGCTGTCTCTCAAAATCATTTTACACATTTTGTGCCATTGAAAAGAAAATCAAACTAGTATCTTTTGCATTTAATAGTTAAAAGGAAAAGGACATTTCGTTGATTTGTATTTTCAAAAGAAAAGTTTCGTTTCCTTACAATTAGTTGCATTAGGTTGTTTGATTGCTTGAGTTCGTTTTGCTTGATTGAAAAATTCCTAATCTTCTCATAGTTACAATTCATCAAACGAAATGATGTTCTTTGGCATGTAGTTTGCATCTAAGTATTTCTGAGAGATCATACGGTAGGACCTGAAATCCAAACTTAATTCAAGATCAACCGTAAAATAAACCAAATTTATCTAAAAAGGCATTGGAACTTAATGAAAATATCTAGAGGTCTAGGCTAGAGACGTGCTTCGGCGTCGCTAAACCTAGTCACTCTTGTTTTCACATTAAGGTTGGGTGATTCCTCCTGGTGTGATTCAATTGTGGTCTAGCACAGATTTGGGCTCCCACGTACCATCGCGTATATATGGGGAGACTCCATTAGGTTTGCATCCTTTATCCATAGGAAGCCGAGTCTGCCGCCTTGTGAATCGTAACGCACCAAACACAGCATTTGGGAAGATTGACTGCAGTACGGAAAGTCCTTGGTTCTCATACGATTTCCAAGGTGTATAAGTAGTTTTACGGGTTGCTTGGTAAACCTTTTTCTTAGAATCTCCAGAGCAGTCACTTTTGATCCTTTTCGGACTCCCTAAAAGAAAAGGTGTAAGTGAGCGTCTTGTCACTTCGTGCTCATTAAACATTCGAAGGAGACTAGAGTCATCTTTTCATCCTTTTCTCGACTCTCGAAACATGAAAAGGTCAAGTTCAGTTCCTGTGTCTTAAAGATTTATTTGGCCACGATAACATTACCTGCTTAGATCTTGTGTGCATTAGCTTGAGTAGGTTTCCTTTTGCTATGGCAACTTTTCCAGGGTTCACCAACCCAAGTTCCCCTCTTGACGGGAATCCTAGCCATTTCCCTCCTCTTGGGAATGTTGGTGCTCCTTATATGGCGACGTTATCCCTTCCGGGGT
>APFE030291142.1:0-16416 GCA_000404065.3 Pinus taeda | reverse complement strand
GCTTTCCATTTTTCGCTATCTGTATCATCTACTGCTTCCTGATAACAAGAAGGTTCCCCATCTTCAGTAATCAAAGCAAAAGATGAAGCAGAATCTTCATACCGTTTTGGAATTTTCCTTTCCCTTGTAGACCTTCTTAGAGAAACTGGTTGCTGAACTGGTTCAGAAACTTGCACTGGTTCAGAAGCTTCAACAACTTCCTTTGTGTCTTCAACACCTTTTTCTCCAGAGGTTTCTCCTTCCTTTCGACTGTCACCGAAAAGTCTAGCCTCCAATTGAACTCGTTGATTTGGCGATACCTGTTCCTGTTCAATTATTTCAACAGTTTATTTTAAAAGAGAGGATTCATCAAATGTTACATCTCTACTAACGAATATCTTCCGCAATGTAGGATCCCACAACCTATATCCTTTCACTGCATAGTCATACCCAACAAAGACATAACATTTCAACTTTGGATCTAATTTTGAACACTGATTATTCAGAATGAGAGAATAAGCATCACAACCAAATATCCTCAAATGTGAATACTCAAAAGACTGACCTGTCCAAACTTCTTCAGGAATTTTACAATCAATTGCTACTGAAGGTGATCTGTTGACTAAATAACAAGAAGTAGACATTGCTTCTGCCCACAACTCCTTTTTCAAGTTAGCATTGTTGATCATGCTTCTGGCTCTTTCCATAAGAGTCCGATTCATACGCTCAGCAACACCATTTTGCTGAGGATTATAAAAATCAGTTTTGTGTCTAACAATTCCCTCATCCTTACAATATTGTTCAAATTCAACTGAAGTGAACTCACCACCATTGTCAGTTCTTAAGCATTTAATAGATTTGCCTGTTCTTTTCTCTACCATTACTTTAAATTGTTTAAATATATTTAATACATCAACTTTCCTTTTTAGCATATAGACCCAAAATTTCCAGGAGTAATCATCAATAAACGTTAAAAAAATACATTGGACCTCCATATGACACAACAGGGGAAGGCCCCCACAGATCAGAATGAATATAGTCTAAAACATCTTTACTATTATGATTTCCAACTTTAAATCTTTGTTTACACTATTTTCCATACACACAATGTTTACAGAAATCTAAATTTAAGGATTTCAGACCGAGAAGAGATTTACGTTTTATCAATATCTGAAGACCTTTCTCGCTCATATGACCCAATCACTGATGCCATAGACAAGTACCTGCTTCTTCCTTTTCTGACACAACCGCTGCTTCACTGATCTGAGTACTTCCTTTTAACCTGTAAAGATTTCCGACCTTTTCTTACTTCATAACCACAAGTGCTCCTTTAAAGACTTTCAAGATGCCATCTCGACCTGTAAACTTATAACCATCTGAATCCAACCTCCCAAAGAAATCAAATTTTTCTTCAAATTAGGTACATGTCTAACACTAGTTAATGTTCTAACTGTGTCATCATACATCTTAATCCTGATATCTCCCATCCCAATATTCTGACATGACACATTGTTACCCATAAACACAGAACTACCGTTTACATTTTCATACGAGGTTAACCAATTTCTATGTGGGCACATGTGATGCAAAGCACCAGAGTCTAACAGCCAGCTATCTAAACCCTGAGAGACATTACATTCAGGTGAAGTTTCATCTATCATACATAATTCTTCAGCAGATAAAACTTCGTCTATCATACCTGAATTGACCTGATTTGCTTCGTTCTTCGGGTTTTCAGACTCCTTTCATTTTCAACAGTCCTTCTTCAAGTGTCCAACTTTATTGCAGTTCCAACATTTTTCCTTACACTTCTTTCCCTTCGATTTCGATCTGAAAGACCCCCTTGGTTTTTCTCCTCTTTCCTTTGAGCGTCCTCTAGCTACCATGGCTTCGGATGCAGCTGTCTCAGTGTTGGATTTCCTTCGTACTTCTTCAGACAGGAGAGCTCCCATGACTGATTCAAACTTCAAAGAATCAGCAGTGCTCAAGCTGATTGAAGTTATGAAGTGATCCCATGATTCAGGCAGAGAACACAACAAAGTTATTTCTTTATCTTCTTCCTGTATTTTAACTTCCATATCTGTTAATTGACATATTAGTGTGTTAAAAACATTCAAATGTTTTACAACATTTGAACCTTCTTTCATTCAAAGACTGTATAATTGTCTTTTCAGATAAATTCTGTTGGTTAATGACTTTGTCATATAGAGTTTTTCAAGTTTTTCCCACAATCCTGATGTCGTAGTCTCTTCAACAATGTTGAAGAGAACTTCATCCGCTAGGCATAACCGGATGGTACTGAAAGCTCGGGTATCCAAGTCCTCCCAGTCTGAAGTAGTCATGGTTGTAGGTTTCTTAGTTGCCCCATCCAATGCCTTGTGCAACCCTTGTTGCACAAGCAGATCCCTAACCTTCAGTTTCTAAAGAGCAAAATTGCTCTTTTCGGTGAATTTCTCCACCTTGAATTTCGCATTTGACATCTTGGCCATTTTTGTTCTTCTCCTAGGGTTTTAGTCTTTCAGCTATCCTTTTCTTAAAAAAAAAACTTTGTTTCCCTTTTTCTTAAAAAACCGAGCTCGCTTTTTAAACAAACAAATTTTACAAATTTCTTTCTACAATTTTGAGCCTTTGTTTTTCTACAATATTTTTTTTTTTTAGAGAAACCCTTCAACAAATTTTACTGAAAAAATAAAACTTGTTCTTCTTACAGAAACCCGGCTCTTTATCAGTTTTGGACAACTTTATTTTCAACTAGTTTATGAACCCAACCCAAAATATTCTGGGTAAACAGAAAAATTGTCTTCAACAAATAATTTCTCTCTCTCTTTTTTTTTTTTTTTTTAAAATTTAACCAGATCTCACGCAAGCTCTGTCACAAATCCTCTGCAACTTTATGCAGGCTAGCAGGCAGATAACACAGGCTCTCCTTTTTTCTTTTTTTAATACGCAGCAGTCTGGCTCTTCATGCAGGGACAACATGTTCATAAAAAAGCTTCCACCAATCTACGCAGCAATCTGGCTCTTCACGCAGGTCTCAACAGAAGTTTGAAACGCATTTCACGCCTCCTTCACGCAGCGAATCAGAAAAACACTCACACCTTTTCTGTCACGTCTACAGGCTATTTCATAAACAAAATATGATACCAGTCCTCTCTGATCTTCTAAAAGCAGGTCTACGCATTACACTTTACAGTAGAGATCAAGATTTAAAGGTGCCATTTATAGCGACAAGAACCATTGTCGAGAACTTGGCCAAGGAGCTTAACTTATACACAGTCATTTCATATGCCCCTTGGTACAATCACCAACAGATGGCAGGATGGACTCAAGCATACGAACATCCAGTGAACGACAAAAATGAGAGTATTTTGACTTACGCAATAGTCAGGGGTGCAGGACACGAGGTTCCATATAGTAAACCATCTGAAGCATTGACTCTATACAGATCTTTCATCAGAGCATTGCCTTTGCCTTCTTCAGGAAATAGCCTCTCACGCACAACCTTTCACGCTTCACCACAGCCTCACGCCTCCTTCACGCAGGGTTTTGGACTCACAAACGCCTCATGCACAGCCTTTCACTTCACGCACAGCCTCACGCCTCCTTCACGCAAGGTTTTGGTCTCACGGCTCTCACGCTGATACAGCGACACGCCCAAGTTTTGGACTCACGACTTTGATACCAATTGTTGTAACAATAACTGAAACAATGAAGAAAAACAAGAAGGCTCAACTGAATAACCAAGACAAGAAACTGAATGGATTGGAATTTGTTATTCAACAATGATTTTCCGCACATTACATTTCATGGGCATTTGATAGTTTTATATCATCAACCGTCGTTACATAACTAATATATCGGTATAAAGTTGTCTAGTTACATTTAGCCAAAGTTACTAATTCGTTCTCAAACTAACAGGTTCAAGCGTATTTTTGTGAATTATATGATGAATGACAACTTGGGAATGATAGCCAATTCTACCTAGAGTATAAATTTAATTAATCTTTGAATATAATCAATAGTAATTTGTATATTTTAGACCAGAGTTCGATAGGATATGAGTGTAAATGGTAAATCCATTTTTTTCAAATAGCTTAAGGTGAAAAGAGGCATATTTGCAAATGTTTAAGGTGAAAAAGAGGATAATGGCAATTCAATCGGATGCTTATATCACAATACAATGATACAAAATCCAAATAGATTTTCCAACTGTATGCCTCTTAATTAGGGTTAATGCTCAAGGAAGTATGGCTTAGAAACAAAAAGTGATTTTGATGCTTTGAACTGGCAGGTGACACATGTAATGGGACTTTTAAATAAGAATGTTTACTACACTGCTTTTCAAACATTTACCAATAATATTCCCTGTTGAATTTTGTCTTGCAAGCATCCCCTTAGATTTTATTATTTTTTTTACTAGAATTCGAGATGCTTTAGGCACTTTTCACTGAGATATTACCTGACAGTCTACTACTAACCCCATTGAACCCATCTCATTAAAACATATGAATCCTTGCACTGTTTGTACATTGGTTGGCTAATATTAGCACACTTTCCAGAACGAAGAAACAAACGTAGCTCATGGAGACAACTTTTAACCAAGCTTTTTTAATGACTTTAGGAAATGGAACTCTAAACCCTGTTTTAGGATATACACTACCAAATAACAGTCTCAACAATACAACAACAGAGGTAGTAGGACTCATTATTATGATTAAAATAAAGATTATGTCTCATGGCTCATGGAGGCAACTTTTGAAAAAGTTGGACTCCTTGTTATAGGTTACAGTTACAACCTTCACCACAACACCGGAACAGAGGAAATTTGGGCTCAGATCTATTGTTTAAACTAAATTCAAAACTGAGAAACATACATAGCTCATGGACACAACTTTTAACAACCCTCTCATGACTCCAAGAAAGGGATCTATAATCCATGTTTTAGGTTACATACTACCAAATCACAGTCTCAGCAATACAGAAATAGAGGAAGTTGGACTCACTATTATGATTAAAATAACGATTTAAAATAAAAACACATACATTAACTAAATGAAAACATAAACCAAAATTAAAATAGAGGAGTTTATCCTTGAAACCATATTGAAAGCCCCGTTAGACATAAAAATAAAATAATTTAAAAGAAACCACAACAAACAGAGCTAATACCCATGCCATAGGTTACACAACTGAATCAAAGCCTCAACATCACCACAACTGAGCTAATCCAACTCAGATTTACTATTTAAAATCATTCCATCACTGAAAAGCAAATGTATCTCATGCAGACAACTTTTAACAAACCTTTTCATGACTCCAGGAAACAACACTATAATCCCTGTTACAGGTTACAATTACAACTTTCATCACACCACTGCAACAGATGTAGCTTGTGCTCAGAAATATTGTTTAAACTAATTTCAAAACTGAGAAACAGGCGTAGATCATGGACACAAATTTTACCAAATGTTCTCATGACTCCAGGAAACAAAGCTATAATACCTGTTATAGGTTACACACTAACGAATCACAGTGTCAGAAACACAGCAAGAGGATCCATTTTTGTAATTGTACCAAAAAAAAATGGCTTAATCATCAGAAGCGACAGTAACCCTCAGAATCACAGATAGATGATCCATTAGTTGTGGTAGACTGTATTGAGGGAGTTTGTATCCAGACGGGAACTATTCTGCACCACGTTGAATTGCAGTCCGGGTTTTGTGATAGAGAGATCAATAGTGGTTCCCAGAGGCAATGGGTGAGCCCCCATAACCTGCAATCCGATGCGTGAAGCGGAAACCATTCGGGAGGGATATAATTTCGGGAGGGATAGAATTTTTGTGTAAGGTGGTTGAGGCGGTTAGGGCATACTAACTCTTTTTTCTAACTAATCATATCCTCTGATCCAATGGCTAAACATATTTCAATCGTCTAACATATTATCTAACGGTGCAGAAAAATGACAAATGGGCACAGAGGGAAGTTCATTTTAGAGGGAACGCCTTATGGCGTAATTATTATTATTATAAAAAAACTGATTTTAATTTTTAAATTAAATTATTATTAAAAAAGTTATTATTTTTTTTAATATATAAATATTTAATAAGCATTTTTTCTAAGAGTGCATGACTATCAACACTGTTTTAAATATATAATATTATAATAGTAATGATATTAATAATTATTTTATTTTATTATTTTAAGAAAAAATTAAAAATATTATTTGTTATCTATATAACCAACTATATTTATATTACAATATTGATAGAAAATTAGCAATTTCTTCAAAAAGTGTAAAGAGAGGCTGATAGGATTGAATATAACACTCTCTAATAAAAAATGAAAAGTACAATCTCAACTCATTAACTGATTAACTTTCTTCAAATAAATAAAAATCTTGACCTAATTGTTTAATTGGATCAATGCATAACTATAAAAATGGATGAATAGAAAGTTAAATAAAAAACTTAATTACTTAATTGGATCAATGGATAACTATTAAAAAAGATGAATTGAAAGTTAAGCTAGCCCTATGAAAGTGTTAACTGTTCACTTTAAAATATATTTTTTACTCTTCATTCATTATAATTTAAATGATTTTAATTTATAAAAAAAAATAAAAATAAAAAAAATAAATAAATAAAATTGTCATCTTTAATTAATTATGAAATGATCTGTAATAATACTACAATGATGAATTTATTTTAAAAACAAATGAATTAATTTACATTCATTTTAATTTCACATTCATTAAGTCTCTAAGAAATATGTTTCAAATTTAATAGTATTAAAAGAGAGTTTTAACTTATTATTTTTATATGTCACAACTTTATTAATTTGACATTTTTTACTATGGTTGGGGAATTCTTCTACAATCCTTCTAAATTGTAAGTGCATTTGAGCAAAAGTTGGCTTACAAGTTATTGGATTCTTTATCATTAAATAAAAACATGTCATTTCATTTTTCTAACTCTAATAAAAGTAAAGTTACAACCTAAAATAATACAAACAATTGACGTGAGTCAAGATTGGAACCCAAATTCCTTTAAGTCCTTTCACATGAGAGTTGAGATTCAAGATGTCGAATTCCTTTGAGTTCTTTCACATGGAAAAAATAGAAGTGAACAATATTACCTAAGTCAAAGTGAAATGAATAAAATTAAAGGTTAAATTGTAAATAATTTAGTTTATATATATATTATATATTATATATAATATATATATAATTATATTATTAATTTTAATTTAGAAGTAATTGGAGAAGGTTTGGGTAAGCTAATATTAAGTCTTGCATTATGGTGGCCAGGGTGCAGGCATAACTAACAACTGTTCAAATCCGGTAACTATCTCTTCCAATTCTAGCGGAATTGCTTCTTCAATTTCCTTCGGAGTCTTAGTCATTTACCTCTAGAGTTAGTTACTATGCTAAATTAGAAGAACCACTAATTTAGCCGCAACGGCCAAATGCTTCACAATTCCTTTAAACATCGCATATGGCAATCGCAACCTCACCGGGAGGGTTTCTTTCCTTATTAACGATGCGATGTGATATTTATCGGTGCGCTTCATATTGCATATTGCATCTCGCAAATCCACCGACCGGTTCATTCACTCTTGATAC
The DNA here is from genome assembly GCA_000404065.3 of Pinus taeda. Lineage (NCBI taxonomy): Eukaryota > Viridiplantae > Streptophyta > Pinopsida > Pinales > Pinaceae > Pinus > Pinus taeda. The sequence goes on along the minus strand of APFE030291142.1, from coordinate 8,816 downwards.
CTTGCGATGTGATGTTAACCAACGATCCAACGATCAAGATTAACAGTGATCTGACGGTCACTATGATATTGCATGGAGATTATGCGACGATACCGACTCACAGAGCCGATAAACTCATTAACCATAGTTTATAAAATTTTAGGTCCGGACTTGAGATTAATGCTCGATGATAGTGGGTTTCAGATCTACGGCTTGCGGGATTACCACAACGTTTAATAACAAAGCCAACCCCCGCTGTTGACTATGCCACAATGCGTTGAAATCGAAATCAACGGTTAATAATGAGTGGGAATTCAATCCTAGATCAAGAATTCATGCACTTCAAACCTTGCAGTCGCTAATACATAACAGAAGGAAATTAAATATGAACATACCAGATCAATAGAACTCTGAGTTTAAGCCAGTTTGGAAATTCAAAGATACACAGAGACACTGCGGAGGGACACGACACCTTCGGGATTGACTAATTTTACACAAAATTGCATAGAGGTTTAATGTCTGTAGTTTTTATCATATATGGCCAAAACAAGCCGAATCAGTCAAAATCCTTTGAAAATCATTCATAACTTACATAAATACTATTCCATCCTAACTATCAGATCCTTAAACACTGGATCAAATTTCCCTAATCTTGAACAATACCAAATCTAGTCGATATTCTCTTTGGAAATCTCAACTAAATCAAAACTGCATGAATTAATTACAAAGCCATTCAATCCCTAAATCCTAGCTCAAATCCTATCTAGAAATATTGTAAATTGACAGCTAAAGGATCACACTCCTTTGCTTGTAACTTTTTTTGGATTTTTGGAATAATTTCGAAGCCTTTTTCCTTCAAGCCTCATTCTCCTGCATCAGACTCCTGAGGACAAAATTCTTCATGGGCTCCTGTCCATGAGCTCTTCTACAGAACTGCCCAACTTCTATAGCATGGAATTTATCATCCAAGTAGCTTTAGCAATTGGTTGATCCTTCCATTTGACCAAATACTGAAAATACTCCTATCCTCTTGTCTTCTTTAACAATTTCTTGTCCAAAATCCTCTCTGGCTTCAATTCCTTTGCTATAGGTAACTGTTTTACCCAATCAATATCTTGTTCTTCTTGGTTCTCTGTTGCTTCATCTGCTTGTTCCTTATCATACCTATATAAGTCAACCACATTAAAAATTGGAGATATTCCAATATTAGGGGGTAATTCAATTTCATATGCATTTGCAGAAAATTTTCTCAAGACTCTGCATGGTCCAATTTTCTTAAACTTTAGTTTATTATACTCCCTTTTTGGAAATCTTTCCTTCCTCGGGTGTGCTAAAACCAAATCTCCAACCTCACAATTAACTTCTCTTCTCTTCAAATCTATTATGCCCTTATATTTGATGTTGTTGTCCTGTAGTTGTTGTTTTACCTATTCATGTATTTCTTGAACTTTTGTAGCAAAATCTTCCCCTTTAGCACTTCTCCTTTCAGCTTTTCCCAATTCTTTCAATTCAGACACTCTTCTTGGGTGCATTCCATAGATTATATGGAATGGACTCTGCCCTGTACTTCTGTTAGGAGAATCATTATATGCATATTCTGCCTGGGCCAATACTTGATCCCACTGTTTTAGATGTTCACTTGCAATACTTCTTAAAAGATTACCCAAGCTTTGATTTACGACTTCAGTCTGAGAATGATAAGCATAACTGGAACTCAATTTAGTTCCAAGATTCTTCCACAATGTCTTCCAGAAATGTCCAACAAATATGGTGTCTCTATCTAAAACAATGCTCTTAGGTAACCCATGTAATCTTACAATCTCTTTAAAAAAACAAATTAGCAATATGAGTAGCATCACTTGTTTTATAACATGGAATAGATTGTGCCATTTTTGAAAATCTGTCAACTACTACAGAAATTGAATCATTTCCTCTTTGAGTTCTTGGTAAACCCAAAACAAAGTCCATACTTACCATATCCCAAGGCCTATCTGGAATAGGTAGTGGAACATATAAACCTATATTTTGACTCCTTCTCTTTGCGTACTCACAAACTTTACAATTTTTCACATACCTTTCTACTTCAGACCTCATTTTCGACCAAAAATAAAACCTGATCAACTGTTCATAAGTTTTATCTGCACCAAAATGTCCTCCAAGTCCTCCACTATGTTTCTCCTTGATCAAATTCTCCCTCATAGAACAAATTGGTATGCATAGTTGATTTCTTTCAAACAACAATCCCTCTTGCAGGAAATAATCCAGCCACTTGCTTCTATCTAACAAAACAAGATTCCTACAAGCTTCAAATGCCTCTTTAAAATCTAGATCCTTCTCATATAACTATTTAAGAAAATCAAAACCCAACACTTGAATTTGACTTTCTTGAACAAAAATGCTTTTTCTACTTAAGGCATATGCTACTTTGTTTGATTGACCAGTTATATGTTTTAATATAAAATTAAAATTTGTAGGTATTCTACCCATTTTGTGTGCTTCTGGTTAAGCTTCAGCTGTTGCATAATGTACTGTAACGCATGGTTATCTGAATATAGTATGAACTCCTTGGAAATCAAGTAATGTCTCCACTTCTTCAAAGTTTTCACCACTACATAAAACTCTTTGTCATAAGTAGAATATTTCTTCTTTGTCTCATTCACCTTTTCACTAAAATACACTACAGGCTTGTCCTCCTGACTCAAAACAGCTCCAATGGCTTCTCCACTGGCATCACACTTCACTTGAAAAGGTTTATTAAGATCAGGAAAAATCAAAATAGGTTTCTCAGTAATCTTTCTCTTCAACGGCTGGAAGTTCTTTTTTGCTTCAGCATTCCATTTAAATGGTTGTCTGTCCTTATTTATTATGTCAATAATTAAAGCATTAATCTTACTAAAATTCCTTATGAATTTCTTGTAAAAACTAGCAAGACCGTGAAAACTCCTTACCTCAAAGACACATTTTGGTGAAGGCCACTCCATGATAGCCTTGATCTTCTCTAGATCCATCTTTAACCCTTCAACAGAAACAACGAAGCCCAAATACACCAAGTCCTCCTTCATGAATGAACACTTCTTTAAGTTTAACAATAATTTTTCTTGTTGTAGCCTCTGTAAGACATAATTCAGATGTCTCACGTGTTCCTCCTTTGATCCGCTGTAAACTAATATATCGTCCAGATATACTATTACAAATTTATCAATAAATTCCTTCAGAACTTCATTCATAAGTCTCATAAATGTACTAGGGGAATTCGACAATCCAAAAGGCATTACTATCCACTCATACAATCCTTCAATGGTTTTAAAAGCAGTTTTCCACTCATCTCCCTCTCTAATTCTGATTTGATGATAACCACTTTTTAAATCTAACATTGTAAAATATTTAGCTCCACTCAAACAATCCATCAAATCTTCGATTCTAGGCAAAGGAAATTTGTACCTGATTGTTATCTTATTGATTGCTCTCGAGTTAGTGCACATTCTCCAACCTCCATCTTTCTTTGGGCTCAACGCTGTTGGCACTGTGTAAGGACTCAAACTCTCTCTAGTCAATCCCTTGTCTAACAGTTTCTGAACTTGTTTCCTGATCTCTTCATTCTCTGTGGGAGTCATCCTGTAAGCTACTTTATTAGGTAGATTTTCTCTTGGAATCAAATCTATGTGATGACTAATTTTTCTAATGGGTGGTAACTCATTAGGCAAATCATCTACAATAATATCACAATAGTTGTCAAGCATCTCTTGAATTTCAATGGGTAAATTAGAAACTTTTGTGGAAGTAATTAATACCTTGGGTTTACAAACCAACACAAAACTTACCTCATCTTCTTCCATCTGTTGTAAGTACTTCTTTCCACTCAACAAAAGGGTCTTTGAATCAGGGTTTTTTATGTATCCTTTTCCTCTAGCAGCAACAATGTATGATTGACACCATCTTTGCTGAATTTGTATGTGTTCTTCTTTCCATCGTGCATAGCCCCTCTGTCATACTGCCATGGTCTACGTAACAATATATGACACACATCCATAGTCATCACATTGCACAAGATTTTGTCTCTGTATTTTCCCAACTGCAACTCCACTTCACATTGCTCATTCACTGCCAACTAATATCCCTTTGAAGCCATGACACCTTATAAGGTGTTGGATGTTTTGTTTTGAATTTCAATTTCTCCACCATTTATGTGGAGACCAAATTATCTGTACTACCATTGTCTATTATCATTTGACAACACTTCCCTTGAACCTTGCATACATTCCTGAACAAGGTTTTCCTTTGTGCTAGTTCAACAATTTCCTTAGTTGGTTTTAATAAAATTTTGTTGACTACCAAAGATTCTCCTTTCTCTCGTACATTCTCTTCATCTATTACCTTTGTTTCTTCCTTTTTAGCTTTTGCAACAATTTCATTCCTTTGATTCATTCCTATGTTTTCTAAGCACTCATAAGCTCTATGTTCCAGCTTGTTACATCTGTAACATCTAACTTCTCTTCCTCTACCTCTGCCTCCTCTTCCTCTGGAAACACTCTCTTTGCCACTTGCATCACCTCGTGTGGGTGCATGATAACTTGAGCTATTTCTAGCCCCATCTCTAGGTGTTATAGATCTTCCTCTACCACATTGTCTTGTCCTTCCTCGTAAAGTACCTCTATTTCTAGCAGACTGCTTTCTCATGAGTTTTTCTTCAGCCTTCAGTACCATCTGATAAGCCTCTTCTACTGTTTTAGGAGACAATACACTTATCTCATTTTGAATGTCCATTCTAAGACCATTCACATATCTTCCAACCTTTTCATCTGTATCTTGGATTTGTCCTACTCTTATACTCACTTTATAGAATTCCTCTCCTTTATTGTCATAGACCTTTGTCTAAGATTCTGCATCTATCTAAATAATGTTTGCTGACAGTCACTGGGTAGAAACTTACCTTTTAGTTTTGCCACCATCCTGTTCCAATTCTTAATTGGTTGTTTGCCAATTCTTCTTATTTTTGCTTGCACTCCATCCCACCAAAGCGTTGCATGTCCTTTAAGTTTCGTGACAACAAACTTCACCTTTTTTCCTTCATCTATTTCTTCATAATCAAATAATTTCTCCATGTTATTTATCCAATCAATCAATTCCTCAGGGCTTAAGCTTCCTGTGTAGATTGAGACTTCAAGTCTAGGCTTGGATGTGGATCTCAATACTGACCTAAAGAATCTCATTTCAGGAGTTACATCTATAGGTTCTTCATCTTCTGCAACTCCAGCTTTAGGCTCACTAACATCCCCAACATCTGCATCTCTTTCCATTTCCACTGCTTCCAATCTAGCTTGCATCTGTTGCATAGTTGACAACACTTCAACATAAGCAACTGGTCATCCTCTTCTTCGACCACCACCTCTTCCTCCAACTCTAAAAGCCATGTTGGATTTATTCTTCTGCCCCTTGAGATCCTGTTCAATGTCAGTAAGATGCTCTGATACCACAAATGGTGGTCGGGGTGTAGGCATAAGTGACAACCGTTCAAACGCGGTAACTATCTCTTCCAATTCAGGTGGAATTGCTTCTTCAATTTCCTTCGGAGCCTCAATCATTTACCTCCAAAGTTGGTTACTCTACTAAATTAGCAGAACCGCTAATTTAGCCGCAACTGCCAAATGCTTCACAATTCCTTTAAACATCGCTTTTTGCAATCGCAAGCTCATCGACAAGGTTTCTTTCCTTATCAACGATGTGATGCGATACTTATCAGCGCACTTTGTATCACATATCGCATCTTGCAACTCCGCTGGCCATTCGTTCACTCTTGAACTTTGTGATGCAATGTTAACCAACGATCCAACGGTCAAGATTAACAGTGATCCGATGGTCACTGTGATATCACATGGAGATCTATGTGACGATACCAACTCACACAGCTGATAGACTTATTAACCACAGTTTATAAAATTTCAGGTCTGGACTTGAGATTAACGTCGATGATAGTGGGTTTCAGATCTACGGCTCGTGGGACTTCATATTACCACAAGGTTTAATAACAGAGCCAACCCCCGCTGTTGACTATGCCACAATGCATTGAAATTGAAATCAATGGTTAATAATGAGTACGGGACTTCAGTCCTAGATCAATAATTCATGCACTTCAAACCCCACAGTCACTAATACACAACAGAAGGAAATTAAATATAAACATACCAGATCGATAGAACTCTGAGTTTAAGCCAGTCTAGAAATTCAAAGATACACAGAGACACGACACCTCAGGGATTGACCAATTTTACACAGAATTGCACAAAGGTTTAATGTCTGCATTTTTTATCATGTATGGCCAAAACAAGCCGAATCAGTCAAAATCCTTTTACAATCATTCATAACTTACATAAATAATATTCCATCCTAACTATCAAATCCTTAAACACTGGATCTAATTTCCCTAATCTTGAACAATACCAAATCTAGTCGATATTCTCCTTAGAAATCTCAACTAAATCAAAACTGCATGAATTAATTACAAAGCCATTCAATCCCTAAATCCTAGCTCAAATCCTATCTAGAAAGCTTGTAAATTGACGGCTAAAGGATCCCACTCTTTTGCTTATAACTTTTTTTGGATTTTTGGAATAATTTCGAAGCCTTTTGCCTTCAAGCCTCATGCTCTTGCATCACATTATAGAAAAGTGAGTTAATATAAAGCTTTAAGTATTAGGGAGTTTCTTTGTTATGATTTTAAAAAGCTTAAGATTATTAGTGTCAAATATTGAGTTTAATTCCATTTGAGGTTGTGTGGTATAAAGTGTTTCCAAAATTTTAAAATAAACTTAAGGAATAGCTACAAGAGTTGAGAGTCTAAAAACTACCAAGGACCAAGAGTGATGAGAAGCTCAAGAATTCAGAGTTCAAGATTGTGATTGTTGAGATGTCACGTATCTAGTAGTTCTCGTTGAAGTTGAATTGACACTCCTTAAGAGTCAAGACACCCAATCATATCTAGTAGCTTTATTTGAAATTGAATTGACACTTTGTAACACCCCTTTGTTGTATGTAAACACTTTGTTGACCTAAGCTAAGAAAATCTAGGTCTAATGTGTAACAATGATAGTAAATACTTTATTATTGAATAAATAAAGATTAATTAATCACTTGGGAAATGAGACACCAAGATATGAGGTTCCTGCTAAATAAAATCACATTGGTGAATGGGAATGGATAATTCTTTCATGATAAGACTTCTGGATGTCTGCAATTTTTATCATATATGGTCAAAACAAGTTGAATCAGTCAAAATCCTTTTACAATCATTCATAACTTATATAAATACTATTCCATCCTAACTATCAGATCCTTAAACACTGGATCGAATTTCCCTAATCTTGAACAATACCAAATCTAGTCGATATTCTCCTTGGAAATCTCAACTAAATCAAAACTGCATGAATTAATTACAAAGCCATTCAATCCCTAAATCCTAGCTCAAATACTATCTAGAAAGCCTGTAAATTAACAGCTAAAAGATCCCACTCCTTTGCTTGTAACTTTTTTTGGATTTTTGGAATAAGTTTGAAGCCTTTTACCTTCAAGCCTCATGCTTCTGCATCACATTATAAAAGACTGAGTTAATAAACAACTTTAAGTATTAAAGAGTTTTTTGTTATGATTTTAAAAAGCTTAAGATTATTAGTGTCAAATATTGAGGTTTAATGTCTGCCCTTAATACTTAAAGAATAGTATTGTTAATAACATTTTGACGCCCCAAACATAATGAGATCCGTCTATACACGGGCCCAAGAAAGAAAAAAAATGGTAGCGATTAAAGTCAATTGCACTGTGGTTATGGAATTATCGTTAAATCCATTTCCATTGCATTGGTTTTATCACTATCCAAGATAATCTCGAGTAATTAAATATAATTATATTTAATTAAATATAACTAGCATTTGCACCAAATGTTGCAAAGGAAATGCCGTAAGGCATAAATTTTGAGAAACAATCACGACATGGGAATGGGAAAATCTAAATGAAATGTAGAGATGTAGCAGAAATGAAAATGATTTAGGGTGCCTCACACTATTTTTTTATTAATTATTGAATTAATATTGCATATAAATCGTTGTTCATGACTATGAAGCTACCAAGTTGCTCAATGGGAAAGCTATAGCCAAAGGAGAGGAGAGGTAAGAGGAACACTATAAATCGTACATGTGAGTTAATTTGAATTTACTTTAAAATCATAGTAATTTAGTTTCAATATGAATTTGTTTATTTCTAAAGTCACGTTTATTCATAAAAATTAATTAATGGTTGTGTAAGACTGAAAGTATGCTTTAAAATCATAGTAAACAATTTAATAAGATAAAGATGATTATTAGAACTAAATCATACTTTTAATTTGTTTTATTATTTAATTAATAAAAATAATTAGTCTCTCTCCAATAAGATGAAGATGATTATTAGAACTAAATCATAATTTTAATTTGTTTTTTTATTTAATTAATACAAATAATTAGTCTCTCTTGTCTCATACCCGTGGTTGGGATTATACAACGAATCTTCTGCATCTCATAACTTATCCCAAAAATTTTTTTACTCATAATTTGAATTTATTTATTTCTAAAGTCAAATTTATTAATAAAATTTTAATGGTTGCTTAACACTGAAAGTATGCTTTAAAATCATAATAAATGAGTTTTAATTTGAATTTGTTTATTTCTAAGTCACATATATTCATAAAAAATTAATAGTTGTAACACTGAAAGTATGTTTTAAAATCATTATAAATAATCTAGTAAGATAAAGGTGATTTAATTTACTTTTTATTAATATTTAGTTAATTAAAATAATTAGTCTCTTAT